>PISX010009905.1:0-73242 GCA_004024625.1 Mellivora capensis | reverse complement strand
GGAGACAAACCATAAGTGACTCTTAATCTCACAAAACAAACTGAGGGTTGCTGGGGGGAGGGGGTCGGGAAAGGTGGGTGGGGTAATGGACATTGGGGAGGGTATGTGCTATGGTTAGTGCTGTGAAGTGTGTAAACCTGGCGATTCACAGACATGTACCCCTGGGGATAAAAAATTGTTTATAAAAAAAATAAAAATTTAAAAAAAAAAGAAAAAAAAAGAGTTGGCTCTTTGAAAAGATAAACAAAATCCAGAAGACTTTAATTAGATTCACCAAGAAAAAAGTTAGAGGGCTCAAATAAACAAAATCAGAAATAAAAGAGGAGAAGTTAAAACCAACACCACAGAAATACAAAGGATTGTAAGAGACTACTAAAAACAACTATACACCAAAAATTGGACACCTGGAAGAAATGTATAAATTCCTAGAAACATACAATCTTCCAAAGCCAAATCAGGAAGAAATAGAAAATCTTAATAGACTGATTACTAGAAAGGAGATTAATTCAGTAATCAAAAATATCCCAATAAACAAAAGTTCAGGACCAGGCAGTTTCACTGGTGAATTCTACCAAACATTCAAAGATTGGATGCCTATCCTCCTTAAACTCTTCCCAAAAACTGAAGAGGAGGGAATGCTTCAAAACTCATTTTATAAGGACAGCATAACAAAACCCCCCAAACCAGGTAAGGGCATGCGCACACGCGTACACACACACGCGCGCACTCAAGAAAGTCATAGGCCAATATTCCTGATGAATATAGATGCAAAACTCCTCAGCAAAATATGAGCAAATTAAATTCAACAGTACATAAGCAGATCCCATACCATGATCAACTGGGATTTATTTCACGGATATAAGGATGATTCAACATCCACAAATCTATCATTGTGATACACCGCATTAACAGAATGAAAGACAAAAATCATTCAATCATCTTAATAGATGTAGAAAAAGCATTTGACAAAATTCAACATGCATTTATGATAAAAACTGTCAATAAAAGTGGGTATAGAGGACTGTTTTTCAATTTAATAAAGGCCATATATGAAAAATTTATACTCAATGGTGGAAGGCTAAGAGTTTTTCCTCTAAGATCAGGAACAAGACAAGGATGCCCACTTGTGCCACTTTTAGTCAACATTATGTTGGAAGTTCTACACATAGTAATTAGGGAAGAAAAGGGAAAAAAAGTCATCCAAATTGGAAAGGAAGAAGTAAAATTGTCACAATATGCAGATGACGTGATACTGCATATAGAAAACCTTGAAGACAATGCCAAAGAACTGTTAGAACCAATGAATTCAATAAAGTTACAAGATACAAAATTAACATACAGAAATCTGTCACATTTCTATACATTAATAATGCACTATCAGAAACAAGTTAAGAAAACAGTTCCACTTACAACTGCATCAAAAATAACAAAATACCTAGAAATAAATTTACCTAAAGTGAAAGACCTGCACACTGAAAATTATAAGACACTGATGAAAAAAATAAAAGAAGGCACAGATAAATGGAAAAATACACCATGCTCATGGATTGGAAGAATTAATCATTGAAAAGTCCTCATGACTTAAAAGCAATGTACAGGTTCAGTGCAATTCCTATTAAAATAACATTTTTCACAGAACTAGAATGAATAACTCTAAAATGTATATGGAACCCAAAGGACTCTGAATAGCCAAAGCAATCTTGAGGGGAAAAAAAGCTGGATGTATCATGCTCTCAGATTATGTATATGTATATAATAATGGAATACTACTCATCTATTAAAAAGAATGATAACTTGCTATTTGCAATAGCATGGATAAAACTTGAGGGTATTATGATAAGTGAGATAAGTCAGCCAAAGTCAAATACCTTATGATTTCACTTATATGTGGAATGTAAAAAACAAAACAAATGTAAAACAACAAAACAAAAGTCATAGATACAGAAAACAGATTGTGGTTATCATCAGGGAAGGTGGTTGGTGGGATCTGTGAAATGGGTGAAGGGGGTTAATTGTATGGTGACAGATGGTAACAAGACTCTAAAGATCAAATTAGTACGTTGTACACGGGAAACTAAAATAAATGCTATCTACTAATTTTATGTCAATAAAACAGAATTAGCCTTGAATTGATATAGTTTACTATACAAAATATTAATAAAAACAAGTTATTAAGGAAAAGGAATTACCCAGTGAATGGTGTGTTTCACACTCATGGGTCCAGCACGCTTCCTCTGCGTAACTCTGCTTGTGTTTCACACTCATACCAGTGGATTTTTTTAAAATGGTGCATGTCAAACATGGCAAAACATCAGGTGTTCATTATAATATTCACTCTACAGAGTCAAGTGAAAAATGAGAACAGTATTTGGTCCTATTTAAGGAGCTTTGTTTTCTTGTGTGATAAAACGGACTTGTATGTTAGAATGCAGAGACGACATTAAAGGGAAGTTACCATGCTCAATAAAATCTTAAGTATCTAATATTTGTTGATGAAAAATTAAAATTCATTACTTGTTTAGAATTTAAAAAAATCCTCCCTAAGTCAGTCAATACAGGACTAGTAGAAAAATTACTCCAAAAGAAAAGATTTCTGAATTCATTATGGCTTATATCATATATTTAGGAAAGGTTTGCATTTAAAACTTCTTTCTAAGATTTTTTTCCCTTTTTTTAAAAATTTTTTATATTCTTTTTTTTAATTTCATTTCTTTTCAGCGTAACACACCCAGTGCTCCATGCAATGCGTGCCCTCCTTAATACCCACCACCTGGCTCCCCCAACCTCCCACCCCCCACCCCTTCAAAACCCTCAGGTTGTTTTCCAGAGTCCATAGTCTCTCATGGTTCATCTCCCCCTCCAATTTCCCTCAACTCCCTTCTCCTCTCCACCTCCCCATGTCCTCCGTGCTATTTGTTATGCTCCGCAAATAAGTGAAACCATATGATAATTCACTCTCTCTGCTTGACTTATTTCACTCAACATAAAAAGATGGAAGACCATTCCATGTTCTTGGATCTGAAGAATAAACATTGTTAAAATGTCTATACTACCGGGATGCCTAGGTGGCTCAGTTGGTTGGACGACTGCCTTCGGCTCAGGTCATGATCCCGGAATCCCGGGATCGAGTCCCGCATCGGGCTCCCAGCTCCACGGGGAGTCTGCTTCTCCCTCTGACCTTCTCCTCGCTCATGTTCTCTCTCACTGCCTCTCTCTCAAGTAAATAAATAAAATCTTTAAAAAAAATGTCTATACTACCTAGAGCAATCTATACTTTTAATGCCATTCCAATCAAAATTCCACCAGTGTTTTTCAAAGAGCTGGAGCAAATAATCCTAAAATTTGTAAGGAATCAGAAGAGACCCTGAATTGCTAAGGAAATGTTGAAAAACAAAAATAAAACTGGTGGCATCTCGTTACCTGATTTCAAGCTATACTACAAAGCTGTGATCACCAAGACAGCATGGTACTGGCATAAAAACAGACACATAGACCAATGGAACAGAGTAGAGAGCCCAGATATGGACCCTCAACTCTATGGTCAAATAATCTTCGACAAAGCAGGAAAAAATATACAGTGGAAAGAAGACAGTCTCTTCAGTAAATGGTGCTGGGAAAATTGGATAGCTATATGTAGGAGAATGAAACTCGACCATTCTCTTACGCCGTACACAAAGATAAACTCGAAATGGATAAAGGACCTCAACGTGAGACAGGAATCCATCAGAATCCTAGAGGAGAACATAGGCAGTAACCTCTGATATCAACCACAGCAACTTCTTTCAAGATATGTCTTTCTAAGATTTTTAAATTTATTTATTTGAGAGAGAGAGAGAAGAGAGGATATAAGCAGGGGGAGAAGCAGGCAGAGGGAGAGGTAAAGCAGGCTCCCACTGAGCAAGGAGCTGAATGTGGGACTTGATCCCAGGACCATGGCATCATGACCTGAGCCCAAGGCAGACACTTGACCAACTAAGATGCCCCTGCATTTAAAACTTATACAACTGATTTAATTAAAATTTTTTTTAAAATGTAAACTCATTTAAAATATTGAACTTAAGACTTTTGCTCCTGATGAATTATTTATTTGTATCCTCTGTGTATTCATAAGTCAGCAACTTTGATATTATGCCTAGAATTTAATAATCAAGATTCTTTTTGGTGTCCCTGGGTGGCTCCAGTCTGTTAAGCATCTGCCTTTGGTTCAGGTCATGATCCTTGGCTCCCAATATGAGTCCCGCATGGGGTGGGGGGGGTCCCTGCTCAGCGGGGAGTCTGCTTCTCCCTCTCCCTCTGCTATTCTTCCCCCATCAAATAAATAAATAAAATCTTTTTAAAAATAACATTAAAAAAAGATACATTATTTTAGCAACCTGGTATCATTGAGTCTGCCTCTATGTATACATTAACCCCCCCCCTTTTTTCACATGAGAAAAGGTTTGCACTTTTTAAAAATTCCAGTATAGTTAACATACAATGTTACATTCGTTTCAGGTGTACAATACAGTAATTCAACTATTCTCTACACTACTCAGTGCTCATAGAGGTAAGTGTACTCTTGATCCCCATAACTTATTTCATTGATTCCCCCCTCATCACCCTGCCATCACCCTTCTGGCAGCCATCAATTTGTTCTCTATCATTAAGAGTCTGTTTTTGTTTGTCTCTCTTTTTATTTGTTCATTTGTTTTGTATCTAAAATTGCACATATGAGTGAAAACATATGGCATTTGTCTTTCTCTGACTGACTTATTTCACATAGCATTATACTCTCTAGCTCTATCCATGTCATGGAAAATGGCAAGAATTCATTCTTTTTTTATGGCTGAATAATAGTCCATTGTATATTTACCACACCTTTATTGATTCATCTATTGATGGATACTTGGGTTGCTTCCATAACCATAACTTGGTCATTGTAAATAATGCTGCAATGAACATAGGTGTGCATATATTTTTTGAATTAAAGTTTTTGTATCCTTTGGGTAAGTACCCAGTAGTGTGATTACTGGATCATATGGTAATTCTATTTTTAATTTTTTGAAGAATCTCCATACTCTTTTCCACAGTGGCAGAAGCACCAGTTTGCACTCCCACCAATGTGTGTGTGTGTGTGTGTGTGTGTGTGTGTATACACACTATATATTATTGAATTATAGTTGATATACAATGTTGCATTAGTTTCAGGTGTACAACATAGTGGTTTGACAAGTCTATATATTTTACTATGCTCACCACAAGTATAGCTACCATCTTTTACCATAAAATGCTATTATAATCACTGACTATATTCCATATATTCCATATATTCTCCCTAGATTTATTCATTCCAGACTGGAGGCTTGTATCTCTAACTTCCCTTTACCCATTTTGCCCATAACCCCAAGCCTCTCCCCTCTGGCAACCATCAGTTTATTCTGTGTTTAAAGCTCTGATTCTGTCTTTTGTATGCTTTTCATTTGTTTTGTTTCTTAAATTCTACACATGAGTAAATCACATATTTGTCTTTCTCAGTCTGACTTATTTCACTTAGCATAATAACCCTCTAGGTCCTTCCATGTTGTTGTAAATGGCATGTCCCCATCCTTTTTTATGGTTATGTAATTTTCCTGTGTGTGTGTGTGTGTATGTGTCTACCACATCTTCCTCATCCATTTGTCTATTAGTGGTACTCTTAGGTTATTTCCACATCTTGGCTATTGTAAATAATGCTCTGATAAACATAGTGGAGCATGTATCTTTTTGAATTAGTGCTTTCATTTTCTTTGGGTGAATACCCAGCAGAGAAATTACTGGGTCATATGGTATTTCCATTTTTTTTTTTTTTTTTGAGGAGCCTGCATGCTGTTTTCCATAGTGACTGTACCAATTTACATTCCCATCAACAGTGCACAAGTTTCCTTTTTTTTTTTTCCATGTTCTTGTCAACACTGGTAATTTCTAGTCTTTTTTTAAAGTCATTCCAATGGGTATAAGATGGTATCTCATTACAGTTTTGATTTGCATTTCCCCAATGATTAGTGATGTTGCTCATCTTTTTATATGTCTGTTGGCCATCTCTATGTCTATGTCTATCCTTCTTTGGAAAAATGTCTATTCAGGTCTTCTGCCCATTTTTAATCAGATTATTTTGGGGGCGGGTTGGGTGTTGAGTGGTGTAAGTTCTTTTTATAATTTGAATATTAACCCCTTATAAATCACTTGCAAATATCTTCTCCCATTCTGTAGGTTGCTTCTTTGTTGATGGTTTCTTTCTCTGTGCAAAAACATTTTAAGTATAATCCCAATATTTTATTTTTGCTTTTGTTTACCTTGCCTTAGGAAACACACCTAGAGAATTGTTATTGTGGCTAATGTCAGAGAAGTTACTGCCTGTGTTCTCTAGGATTTTTATGGTTTCACATTTAGGTCTTTAATTCATTTTGAGTTTATTTTTGTGTGTGCTGTTAGAAAGTGGTTCAGTTTCATTCTTTTACACGTAACTGTCTAGTTTTCCCAGCACTATTTATTGAAGAGATTTCCCATTATATATTCTTGCCTCCTTTATCAAAGATTAATTAAACATGTAACTGTGGGTTTATTTCTGGGTTCTCTATTCTGTTCTGTTGATCTATGTGTCTGTTTTTGTGCCAGTACCATACTGTCTTGATGATTACAGCTTTGTAATAGAGCTTAAAATCAGGGATTGGGATACCCCCAGCTTTTTCTTTCTCAAGAATGCTTTGGCTACTTCAGGTCGTTAAGTAGTTCCATACAAACTTTAGTATTATTTTCTTCTAGTTCTATGAAAAATGCTGTCAGTATTTTAATAGGGATTGAATTGAATCTGTAGGCTGCTTTAGTATAACAAACACCAAAGTATTTTGATAGTGCGGCATTTTAATGCTATTAATTGTTTCAATCCATGAGCATAGACTATCTCTCCTTTGTGCCATCTTCATTTTCTTTCATCAGTGTTTTACAGTTTTTAGAGTTCAGGTCTGTCATCTCCTTGGTTAAGTTTATTCCTAGGTATTTTATTCTTTAGGTGCAATTGTAAATGCAACCTTTGAAAGGTACTGACATCAGGAATTGTGGTGCTTTTGTTATCTTCTTATCAACCGTGAATACTATTTTTGTAAAATAAGTGAGTGTTTTCCATACTTTTATTGCTTCTCCTTTTCTTTTTTCTTAAGGTCTAAAAGCAGCTGATTTTGAAAAACACCTTCTATTCCTATTCTTCATCTACTCTCCTACCTCTTCTGTCTGCCACTTGCCAGAAGCTTCAGATTTTCTAAAAGCTTCTTTTCCTATCACCATGAAAGACTGTGATTCATATGGAATTTGTTGCATTTTATTTTCTCTTAGGATTTTCATGGTGTTAATTACATATTTATAACTAATTTATCCCTGGATGAAGCAGACATATTTCCTGACAAAATGTCAAATCTGTATGGACTGTAACCTCAATGTATACGTGAGACTCTCTAAGGATTATTTTCTCTAAGTATATTTAAGATATGGATGTAAAATAGAATAGCCTTGAAATATTTGGGGCTTTATCTCAGTGTTCTCAAATAGACTCTTGTCTGGAAGTGTTCTGTGATTACATGGTAAGTCAAGCAGATAAAACAACTGTAAATACATCATCATGATAGTTTCCTAAGTATCTGGATGAAAGTGTAAGGATAAGGAGCAATTTCTCAAAATTGTTCATTGCATAAGAAACATGGATAACAGGGAAGATAATATTTTCAACATTTTATGAAAAATACAGAAATATCATCCAAGTGACTGCTTCTTAGCAGAGACTTCTAAACTAGGCAGAAGGCATATCATTAGATTTCATCAGAAATTCTTTAGAGGAGTGGCAGTTCTTTTGAGGAGAAATGTAGAATGGAATTTTGAAAGTATGGTCAAGAGACTTATTGCTCAATAAGAAATTCCCAATTTGAAATGAGGTAGGCCATACTTTATGCACAAAAGAAGTATGCATTGATTTGGTTTAAATTAGATATATACAAGCTGACTAAAAATGAAATTTAGTAGTTGTTCTTGTATTAACTTCAGTCCTTCTTTGCTTGGGAATTGGCAAAGTCCCTTGTCAGCTTTAATTAAAAGAAAAGGGTTCTGGTTCTGTCCAGTCACATTTCTTTCATCATTTTAAGTCTGGCAACTTTTATTTGTCTTAATCTGCTGTGTCATATTGCTCATCCTTATGTCACAGCTTTTTAACTACAAATGTAGAGGATTATCTGTGTGGTCTCTTGGCCAGCATATTTGCTCTTATGGCTTCCATTATAGTCTGTGTGTGAAAACTCCCAAATCCACATCTTTAGACCAGACTTTTTTTTCTGAATCATACTTAAATATTCACTTTCTTACTTTATATCTCCGTTTTTTTTTCCTTCAGAACTCTTAAATTCGATATATCTAAAACTGTTCTTATCTTTCCTTCAAACACCCTCTTTCTTCTATATTTGGCCCCCCAGTGAGTGTTACCACTCAGTAGCCCACATGAGAGTCATGTGGCCATTCCTTTAATCCTCCCAATTATTCATTCTTTGATGTAGTAAATCACCAAGTGGTGTTGACGCTGAGTGCATGTACTTCTGTCTAGGTTGAGGCCTCCATGTTCTTTCATCCAGACTATCTGTTAACCCTCTCACAGCTCTGACCACCCACCAACCTCCCTTTCCTCATCCATTTCTTACATAGTGTACTGATGACCAGTTTTTCAAGAACTGAAGCTTTCAACTGGCATCATGTGTGTCATGTTGTGTAGGTCAGTTCTATATCAGAATGGGGTTATTAGGGAAAGGTTGGAGTAATGGGGAGTATTTCATGTTTATCAAAGGGTCTTGGATTAAGAAGAGATTGAACCTAGAAGAAAACATTTTTAACAATTCTAGCCACAGTTTTTAAGTATTTTTTTTCAATAAGAAGTGTTTCAGGAGGCTTAGAGGAGATATGATTAATACAGAAAAGATTTGCAGTCGTTGGTGTATTTTCAGTGGTACAATACTTTGATTTTTTTTTTTTTTTAAGATTTGGCACAACATCTGATATCTTCCTTAAGTTTTGGGCATTAGGTTTGAACTGAATGCAGAAGCATATTTTGAATGGGTTACAGAGCCAGAACTGGGTTGACATAAGATTTAGAAACGTGTTCTGTGTTTTGGTTGGCTACGAAGGCAGTACTGGGTTGATGTCAACTTCAAAAGTGAGTTCTGAGGCATGAGCTCACCTGGTTGCTGACTTTCAAAACATGAGCTCTTTTTTTTTTTTTTAATTTCATTTCTTTTCAGCGTAACAGAATTCATACTTTTACAACACACCCAGTGCTCCATGCAATGCGTGCCCTCCATAATACCCACCACCTGGCTCCCCCAACCTCCCACCCCCCGCCCCTTCAAAACCCTCAGGTTGTTTTTCAGACTCCATAGTCTCTCATGGTTCATCTCCCCCTCCAATTTCTCTCAACTCCCTTCTCCTCTCCACCTCCCCATGTCCTCCATGTTATTTGTTATGCTCTGCAAATAAGTGAGTACACATAAGGTTTAAAAGATTTCCCAAGGCAATAAATGCTCTCCTGATGAGAACTGCTTTCAGGACTCAATGCAAAAGTGGGTTCCAGTAACAATCACTACATAACAACTACCCAATTCCATGGTGTAAAATGGCAACCATTTTATTTTGCTCTCAGATTCTGTGGATCAGGAATTCAGAGAGGACAGAGTGGGCAAGGTTTATATCTGTTCCCCAATATCTGAGAGCTCAGCTAAGAAGTCCCTCAGGCTGGGCACTGGAATCCTCTAACAACTCATTCACTCTTGGAGGGGGTTGATGATGTCCATCTGATGGGACATATTCTATCGATGGCCTGTCCATGTGGTTGATCTTCCTCATGGCAGTGTGACTGGATTTAAAAAGCAAGTGTCCCAAGAAAACCAGGAGGTGAAAGGAAGACAGTAGCCTTCCATCCAGGCATATCTTCACATGACACCAGTGCTTCCTTCCAAAGCTGAGCATAGAAGGTTCTTTCCAACAAGTGTCAACATGGAGATACAAAAATAGTGTCCTTGAGAATTTATACTTAATGACAGACTGGGACAATGATGGGGAGAGTGAAGGGATCAGAGATATCATGAAGGACATATTCAAACAGAGATAACTGCCCTTAATAAGAATCACACTGCCAAATGGTGAAGGATATACAACTTTGTGGACAACCTCCCTTTTTAAGTCAGCTGTTTCTGAAGAGCAGTGTGATTCTGTAAGAAAAGCTTCTATCAAATATTTAAACATACATGTTTGTGGAAAGACAATTTGGAAAATCTGGAAAGTTATTTAGTCCATGCTGAAAATAATGGTTTGAAACATTTGTGGCTAGGATTGGATTGACCATTCAGTACAATATTTCTGATAATCAAGATTTAGGAATGAAGAGAAGTTGCTAAGTGGGATCCATTTGAGAGGTGGAGTCAACCCTACAGAATTACCAGAGCCTTTTCAATGGAGACAGAATTGCTCAATACAGTGAATCTGAGAAACATTTAACCAGGGCTCCAATGTTAATAGACATGTGAAGACTCAGTTTCCAAAGATTCATAATGAATGTCATAAATGTGGGGAAGTCTTTTATCAGAACTCTAATCTTACTATGCATAAGACTATCCCTTGGGGAGAGAATCTTTATGAATATAATCAGTGTGGGAAAGCTCTTCACCAGTTCTCCAGTTCTGGTGATCATCAGAGAATTCATGAAAGAAAAAATCTACTCAGGTGTAATAAACCAGGGAACATGTTAGTCAGTCATAAAGACTAAATATAGATAATACAATCTCTACTGGAGAGAAAAAGTACATTTTTAAAACGTGGTAAACCCTTTGACTTGCACTCAACATTATCTCAACATCAGCAAATGCATACTGGAGAAAAAATATATAAATGTGAAGAATGTGGTAAAAGCTTTAAGGACTGCTCATCACTAGATAAACATAGGCAAATCCATACAGGAGAGAAACTTTACAAATGTAAAGAATGTGGCAAAACCTTTAAATTTCACTCAAACCTTACTAAACATCACAGAAGTCATAGTGCAGACAAACCTTACCAATGTAGGGAATGTGACAAAGTCTTTTAATTACGCTCAACCCATTCTGAACATCATAGAATTCACATTGCAGAGAAACCTTACAAATGTAAAGAATGTGGCAGTGCCTTTAATAGGCACTCATACCTTATTCAGTATCCCAGAATGCATATTGGAAAGAAATTCTACAAATGTAAAGGATGTGGCAAAGCCTTTACATTGCGTTCAGTACTTACGCAGCATCAAAGAGTTCATGCTGGAGAGATATGAGATGTCCTTCTTCATTAAGTGGAACTCATGCATACCTAGTTTTCCATGGATGGTATAATATACAAATATGCAGAAATCTAAGTGGAGATGTTATTTATGGTTATAACACTGATGTGAGTTACCATGAAATAGCTGTTCAGAGCATCATTTTACTACACATATTATAAACTAAAGAACTTCCTGAGTATTAGAAATACAAGGTTTTACTAGTTGCTCTTTAAGGAAAGAGAGGTGGCAGTCCAATAAAGTACTTATGTCATAAGAGCAATCATAGGGAGTGTGAGGTGATGTGGTTGACGTGAAGAAATCCTGACACATTTCAGAAAGAGCATAGCTAACTCTTCCCTAGAATGCCATATAGCTGTGCTTTCACATGTTTTAAGAATGACCTCAGGCCTGAAATTTATGGAGATTACCACTCTCACATCATGATAGCAACACTTGAATGCTTTTTCACATGTATATTCTGTATTTTGAAAGGAGATAATAGAGTGGATTTGAAATGCATAACTTAGTCTGTGACCTTCACATATTTTAATTAATAAAGCAATAATTAAAAAGTAGTTTAGAGATCCAAAGACTTCTCATATTGTACAATCTCTAGTCCCTTTTAGTCTAAGTTGGCCCAATCCCTTCAATAACTTTATGGGCTTTCTGTATATTAATTTAGAATCTACTCCTTTAGATAAGTGTTACCACCACAAATTTGGGGGGGGATAAGAAATCTCTTTACCTTAATGGTCTTAGGTTTTTAAAAGTTCTATTGCTTAATGCAAAGGATCTACAGAGCACACACTTAAGATAGTTAAAATGAATATTTTCTTTATTAAAAAGATTGTGATTTATTTATTTATTTTGGAGAGAGAGAGAACAGGGAAAGGGGCAAAGGGAGAGGGAGAGAGAGAATCTCAAGCAGACTCTGCACCAAGCAAGGAACTCAATTCGGGGCTTGATCCTGTGATCCTGAGATCACAACCCCAGGTGAAAGCAAGAGTCGGTTACCTAACCAAATGAGCTACCCAGGTGCTCCAAAGAGGACTATTTTAAGGAATTTAAGGGATTAAAGGGTTTAAGACTGCCTTAAACTTTTTTGAGGTCTTAACAAAGACCTTGGAATCTCATTCTATATTTGGTCTATAATGCCTTTCCTTAATTTGAGAATAATTCAAAATCTTGAGAGGTTGAGAAGGAGAAACAATTTTATTTTTGTACCCAGAAGTTCTTGACTCCTTTATATTTAATCATTCATTCTTCAGCTCATTTCTCTCTCATCATATTTTAACATAGGCAGTGAGAAGGGGCCTGGTTTCACTTTTGACATTCTACCTGGAAATTCTCTTCACTAGGTCATTAAGTTTATTAGGAAATTCTCCAATTTTTTGTGATACTCCAGATACTAATGTTGACAAACTTTCTCCTACTATAAATAATAATATAATTTAATATATATAATTATATGATAATAATATAATAATAAAGAATGTACTTTCCTCCAGCTTCCAATACCATTTTCCTGATTTTCCTTTAAGTCCTCACTGACAGCCCATTTAAGCACTTCAGGCTTCTGTTGGAGTCACCTTGGCTCTTCTACCTTCTACCAGAGGTTCACTCCCAAACCACTACTCCTTCTTCAAGGTGCCCAAATCTGTTCTAGTCACTACCATTGCATAACAAACCACCTAGACTCAGTGTTGTAAAACAACAACTACTTAGCTATGTTTACAGATTTTGTTTAGAAAATTGGAAAGGACACAGCCAAAATGGTTTGTCTTTCCCCCACAATGTTGTGGTGTTAGCTGGGAAAACTTGAAGGTTGGGGGTAATTGACAACTAGGCACTGGAATTATTTGAAGCCTCACTTATGCATCCAACATGGTGGCTTGATTCCAAGAATGAATGTTCCAAGAGAACCAAGCAGTAACTGCATTGCCTCTTATGAACTCACCTCAAAAATCATATAATATCAATTCTGTTGTATTACAAAGCCAGTGAGCTAACTTTGGAAAATACATTCTGCTAGACTAGGTTTTTCTAATATTGCCAGTCTCTTTATGAAGAGTACTTTGGATTTTTCATAAACTTTCTAATAACATGCTACAGGTAAGAAGAAAAGATTGTTTGGAAATTCAGTCTCAGAAGGGACCCTCATACATCATTTCTAGACATTTGTTCTAATCCAGTTGCTGTTGAACTTCCTGAAAAATATTCACAGAAGAAGGCATAATCGATCAGAAGCTAAGGTTCTATTACTTCCCTTTAAATTGGTCTGACTTAGAGAAGTTTGTTTCTAATTAGGTTTGCATCTGTTTCTAGTAACATTCTGGTTTTCTATTACTAACAGTTAATGTATTATTTGTCTCAGGGGTACAGGTCTGTGATTCATCAGTCTTACACAATTGACAGCACTCACCATAGCACATACCCTCCCCAATGTCCCATCACCCAGCCACCCCATCCCTCCCATCCTCCTCCCCTCCAGCAACCTTCAGTTTATTTCCTGAGATTGAGTCTCATGGCTTGTCTCTTTCTCTGATTTCTTCTTGTTTCAGTTTTCCCTCCCCTCCCCTATGATCTTCTCCCTTGTTTCTTAAACTCCTCATACCAGTGAGGTCATATGATAATTTTCTTTCTCTAATTGACTTATTTTGCTTGGCATAATACCCTCTAGTTCCATCCATGTCATTACAAGTGGCAAGATTTTGTTTTTTGTTTTGTTTTGTTTTGTTTTGTTGTGGCTGCATAGTATTCCATTGTGTGTATACCACTCTTCTTTATCCATTCATCTGTTGATGGACATCTAGGTTCCTTCCATAGTTTGGCTATTGTGGACACTGCTGCTATAAACATTTGGGTGCACATGCCCTTTTGGATCACTACATTTGTATCTTTAGGGTAAACATCCAGTAGTGCAATTGCTGGGTTGTAGGGTAGCTCTATTTTCAATGTTTTGAGGAACCTCCATACTACATTCCAGAGTGGCTGCACCAGCTTGCGTTCCCACCAACAGTGTAGAGGGGTTCACCTTTCTCTGCATCCTTGCCAACATCTGTCATTTCCTGACTTGTTAATTTTAGTTGTTCTGACTGGTGTGAGGTGGTATCTCACTGTGGTTTTGATTTCTATTTCTCTGATGCCAAGTGATGTTGAGCACTTTTTCACGTGTCTGTTGGCCATTTGGATGTCTTCTTTGCAGAGATGTCTGTTCATGTCTTCTGCCCTTTTCTTGATTGGATTATTTGTTCTTTGGGTGTTGAGTTTGATAAGTTCTTTACAGATTTCAGATACTAGCCCTTTATCTGATATGTCATTTGCAAATATCTTCGCCCATTCTGTCAGTTGTCTTTTGGTTTTGTTGACTGTTTTCTTTGCTGAGAAAAAGCTTTTGATCTTGATGAAGTCCCAATAGTTCATTTTTGCCCTTGCTTCCATTGTCTTTGGCAATGTTTCTAGGAAGAAGTTGCTGAGGCTGAGGTTGAAGAGGTTGCTGCCTGTGTTCTCTTCAAGGATTTTGATGAATTCCTGTCTCACATTGAGGTCTTTCATCCATTTTGAGTCTTTTTTGTGTGTTATGTAAGGAATGGTCCCGTTTCATTCTTCTGCATATGGCTGTTGAATTTTCCCAACACCACTTGTTGAAGAGACTGTCTTTTTTCCATTGGATATTCTTTCTAGTAACATTCTAGAATGTGGAGCAGCATCCCTTTTTTATGACAACCAGTTAGCTTGATCAAGAGAATTTCTAACCATTATTAGATAAATAAATCCTATTATTTCACACTGAAACACAGATATTTAGAATTTACCTTATGAGAAACAGCTCCTTTAAAAATCAACTCCTGCATTTCAGAAATTCTTTTCTATTGGTCATCAACGTTATTAGGGACATTTCTCTTTTTTTTGTGGCTTTCATTTTGAGGCTCCTCATATTTGGAATGTATGCTATTATACATAATATGTTTTGTTTTATTCTGCTTTTTATGTAGCAGGCCCATGGGACTCATTATTTCTTTTTTTTTTTAAGGATTTTATTTATTTATTTGACAGACAGAGATCACAAGTAGGCAGAGAGGCAGGCAGAGAGAGAGGAGGAAGCAGGTTCCCCCTGAGCAAAGAGCCCGATGCGGGGCTCGATCCCAGGACCCTGGGATCATGACCTGAGCCGAAGGCAGAAGCTTTAACCCACTGAGCCACCCAGGTGCCCCTCATTATTTCTTTTTTTTTTTAAGTTTTTAAATTTAAATTCAATGAGCCAACATATAAATTCATCATTGATTTCAGATTTAGAGTTCACTAATTCATCAGTTGAGTATATAACACCCAGTGCTCATCACATCACATACCCTCTTTAATGTCCATCACCTAATTATCCTATTCTCCAATCAACCTCCCCTTCAGCAACCTTCTGTTTTGTTTCCTATAGTTAAGAGTCTTTCATGGTTTTTCCCTCTCCCTCTGATGACTTCCATTCAGTTTTCCCTCCCTTCCCCTATGATGATCTGTGCTGTTTCTTGTATTCCACATGTGAGTGAAACCAAATGTAATTGTCTTTCTCTGATTGACTTACTTTGCTCAGAATACTACACTCAAGTTCCATCCACATTGATGTAAATGGAAGTATTAATCCTTTCTGATGACTGAGTAATATTCCTTTGTATATATATACCACAATTTCTGTATCCATTCATCTGTTTTTGGACATCTGGGTTCTTTCCACAGTTTAGGTATTGTGGACATTGCTGCTAGAAGCATTGGGGTACATGTGCCCCTTCAGATCACTACATTTATATCTTTGGGGTAAATACCTAGTAGTGCAATTGCTGGGTCATAAGGTAGCTCAATTTTTAACTTCTTGAGGAACCTCCCTACCATTTTCTAGAGTGGCTGCACCAGCTTACATTCCCACCAACAGTGTAAAAGGGTTCCCTTTCTCCACATCCTTGCCAACATTTGTTGTTTCCTGACTTATTACTTTTAGTCATTCTGACTGGTGTGAGATAGTCTCTCATTGTGGTTGATTTGTATTTCCCTGATGCCTGGTGATATAGAGCATTTTTTCATGTCTTTGTTGGCCATTTGTATGTCATCTTTGGAGAAATGTCTGGTCATGTCTTCTGCCCATTTCTTAAATGGGTTATTTGTTTTAAGATTTTATTTATTTATTTATTTATTTGAGAAAGATAAAGAGAGAGGGGGAGAGAGAGCATAAGCTGGGGAGAGAGGCAGAGAGAGGGAGAAGCATACTCCTGTTGAGAAGGAAGGCCAAGGCAGGACTCAATCCCAGGACCCTGGGATCATGACCTGAGCCAAAGGTAGACATTAAACCAACTGAGCCACCCAGGTGCCCCAAGTTTGATAAATTATTTACAGATATTGGATATTAGCCCTTCATCTGATATATCATTAGTAAACATCTTTTCCCATTCTGAAGGTTACCTTTTAGTTTTGTTGATTGTTTCCTTTGCTGTGCAGAAGATTTTTGTCTTGATGAAATTCCAATGGTTCATTTTTGCTTCATTTCCCTTGCTTTTGGAAATGTGTCTATCAAGAAGTTGGCATCACTGAGGTCAAAGAGATTGCTGCCTATATTCTCTTCTAGGATTTTTATGGATTTCTGTCTCACATTTAGGTCTTTCCTCCATTTTGAATTTGTCTTTATGTATGGTGTAAGAAAATGGTCCAGTTATATGTGGTTGTCCAATTTTCCCAATACCATTTGTTGAAGAGACTGTTCTTTTTCCACTGGATAGACTTTCCTGCTTTGTTAAAGACTAGCTGATCACAGAACTGAGGATTTATTTCTGGGGTCTCTCTTCTGTTGCATTGATCTATGAGTCTTGGTTTTGTGCCAGCACCACATTCTCTTGATGATTACTGCTTTGTAATAGAGCTTGAAGTCCAACATTATGATGCCACCAGCTTTGGTTTTCTTTCTTTCTTTTCTTTTCTTTTTTTTTTTTTTTTTAAGATTTTATTTATTTATTTGACAGAGAGAGAGACAGCAAGAGAGAGACCACAAGCCGGGAGTAGATGAGTGAGAAGTAGGCTTCCCGCTGAGCAGGGAGCCTGATGTGAGGCTCGATCCCAGGATCTTGGGATCATGACCTGAGCTGGAGGCAGTCGCTTTACCAACTGAGCCACCCAGGCACCCAGCTTTGGTTTTCTTTTTCAACATTCCTCTGGCTATTCTGGGTCTTTTCTGGTTCTATACATATTTTAGTATTATTTGTTCCAGCTCTGTGAAAAATGTCAATGGTATTTTGATAGAGATTGCATTGAATGTATATATTGCTCTGGGTAACATAGACATTTTAACAATATTATTCTTCCAGTCCATGAACATGGAATGTTTTTCCATTTCTTTGTGTCTTCCTCAATTTATTTCATAAGTGTTCAGTAGTTTTTAGAGTATAGATCCTTTACCTCTTTGGTTAGGTTTATTCCTAGGTATCTTATGGGTTTTGGTGCAGTTGTAGATGGGATCAATTCCTTAATTTCTCTGTATTCTGTCTCACTGTTAGTGTATAGAAATGTGACTGATTTCTGTGCATTGATTTTATATCCTGCCACATTGCTGAATTGCTGTATGAGTTCTAGCAATTTGGGGGGGGGGGTCTTTTGGTTTTTCCACATAAAGTGCCATGTCATCTGCAAAGAGTGAGAGTTTGACTTCTTCTTTGCCAATTTCAATGCCTTTTATTTCTATTTGTTGTCTGATTGCTCAGGCTAGGACTTCTAGTATTGTGTTGAACAGCAGTGGTCATAGTGGACATCCCTGCCATGTTCCTGACCTTAGGAGAAAAGCTCTCAGTTTTTCCCCACTGAGAATGATATTCATTGCAGGGTGGATTTTATATTGAGGTAAGTTTCCTCTGTCCCTACACTGTGGAGGGTTTTAATCAAGAAAGGATGTAGTAATTTTTCTTGATTTTCTTTTCTTTGGCAGCAACCTGACTAATTCTTTAGTCTCTCCAGGTGATTGAATTTCAAATGTACTCATAGGTCCTAGATTAAGTCATACAATCTCAAACATGTCTTCAGTTTTTGATGAATATTTGTCCAGCTACTTTTGTGACTAAAGGTATGACAACTCTTAAAAACATTTTAAAAAATAGAATTAGCTCTCCCTCTACCAAGAGATTTTCAAAAGACAAGGACCTTATTGGATAGCTTAGGCTCACTTAAATTGTAAGAACTGCCAGAGAAGGTGGCTCTTTTTACCTTTTTATAATTTTTGGTCCTTCTGAGAATGTTTTCTTAAACATCAGGAGAAGCTAAAGTTGAATTTCCTCAAACCCATGTTTGCCTTCTAACTGAGGAACTACAGAACATTATTATGTGAAAATTTTGGATTTCTGAAGAATGAATTCATCAATCTTCAGAGTTTAAGCCATGTAATGATTCTTCTAATTTCATGTTTATGTCTGAGCCACTCAACTGAATGAGTGTTCATGCCCTTCAGTGAGACCTGGCACATCATTTCACAGTTGATTGATTTTACTTCTCACCTAGTTCTATGAAGTAACCCTTCTGCCAAGCCACTTCCTGAATAGGTCCTTGGAGCCTAAGTTAAAACCCATTCATTTCCTGACTTTGCATTATCTGCTGATATTTCATTAGCACCTTCTACCTCTAAGTTACTATTGCAGATGACCTGACCATTAAATCATCCTACTGTATCTATCTCCTCTTTCCAAATATAGCTTAGATCTGAGACATCAAACAGTTGACATACAGGATGCCACACCTTTGTTCTTTGGCTAAAGGACACACTACTATGGGATCTCTGAACTCTTTCCAGCTGACCTCAGACCCAAACTGTGTATCTGTCTCAATATAGCATGCAAGGAAGCCACTCTAAATTGCATTAAAATAGCACAGAAAATAATTCCAGTTTGCCAAGCCCAACCCAGATGATGCCATATTTTGAACAGCATGAACTTGGCTGCCAAACTTGGGCTGAGTTTTCAAACCTGAAGCTTCCTACCAAGGTCAGTGTCTGGTCAATTTTTTTATCAGTACTGGGGGACAGCCACCCCACTTTCTAGCTCATACTTGTTGCTTTGGTTCTACATAGATTCTCTACACATATATAAATTATATATAATTACCTTATACTTATAGCTGTCCTTTTTGTGTATATGATGTGCACTTAGGTTTCTGGTACCCTTGGATGATATTTTATTTATCAGAAATAAATACTATGCCCATGGTGGGTGGTGATACCATATCTGGAGGACCTGAAAGCTTGGATTGGCTTTACCTGGAATTGTTGAAGAATGAGAGGACTGTTCTCTTGTATGCCATTCCTATTTGGACAGGTGTGTCCTTTTTATAGGACAATTCTTTTCTAAATAATTTATAAACAGAACATGGGGGTGCAGAAATATAACACAAATAACACTCAAGTTGGAAATTTTGCTTTTGCTTCTATTGTTAGTCTGAGCTGTTATAAGTTGTACAGTAAAAATAATACATGGCATTTACTGACTATAAGTAGTGGAAGCCATAATAAGGACTTTACATACTTTATCTTATTTGATCCTCACAAATGCAATGAGCTGGGTTAACCATCATTTTACAAGTGAGGTCATGAGTCTCAGAGACATTAAATAAATTGGCCAAGAACACAGAGCCAATAATGGCCCTGCTCAGATTTTAATTGTGGGTTTTCTTTCTTCCAAGACTAAGCTCTCTGCTAACTTGTTCCTGATGTAGCAACTCTCTTCATGTTTTCTGTCTGACTTACAATGGGTAGCCTAGTCTAGATAGAAAAGATCTTTTCTATTGCCATATTCTTGTGATAACTGTCACAGAATTCATTTGTCTTCATAATTAGGCAGGGATGAGGGGGCAAGAGGCTTTTGATTTCAGCAGTAACTCTCGACTATCTGAAGACATCTTGAGATTCTGTTTCCTGGGCTTTGAAAGAGATACTTTCTTATATCTCTTAACAATTTTTGACAAACTAAAAACTGTTTTATCTGCTCTGTGTGGAAAAATTCAGGCTTCACCTTCTAGTTCCTTCTAATTTGACTGGGACATTCAGAGCAAAAACCCATATATTGGCTAAGTAAGCCAAGCAACTCTAGAAACAGGCTACACAAGATCTTAAAAAATTTCAGTCTTATTGTAAATCTCATATTGCATTCACAAATTTTCAGAATAGTGCTTCTTGAGAGAATATCCTGGGTTTGGCAATCATTTTTGGTAATAAGGATATATTCCAGTACACAATAATCATATTAAAAATTAAAACTAGGCTGTGGTGAGTGCTGTGAAATGTATAAGCTTGATGATTTACAGACCTGTACCCCTGGGGCAAATAATACTTTATATGTTAATAAAAAAATCTATTATTAAAAAGAAAAGAAAAGAAAACTAGCTTTAAAAATGTTTGTTTTATTACTTTATTTTAATAAAAAAATAACTAAGTTTTAAACATTAGTTAAAATGTAATTTGTAAGCTCACTGATATGGCTTAGAGGAAAATACAACTTTGCAAAACAGAAGTATCTTAACCATTGAAAAAAATCTGATTTAAACAACAATTGCAAAGTCCAAAATAACAAGTATTTTGAAATATAATTGTCCACAAACAAGTAGAAGACCAAAGAGGATATATTTACCCACCATGTGATCTAAGTTACTATAACTTACTTTTCAAATATAATCATTGAACCAATACATATATAAGAATATTTATATTTTCACTATGACAATGTAAAAAATATTTTGTTAACTATGGTTTTGTAAGTTAACTTGAAGTGCTATACGTATTGGCAGTGGATTAAAATTAGTAGTTAGTTGTAACATCATTTGAAAACAGACCAATTGTTTGTAACTTCTTGTTTGTAACAAACTTTTACCTGGTGTTTTAAAAGATTAAAAATACATTATTTGTTATGAGTTTCAGAAAAACAAGGAAGAATATTATTTGCACTTTATATTGTTTTTTCTCTGTCACAATTCTTCCAGTGTTTTTAAGCATAGAATATGTGCATTCAATGCTTTTCCTGGAAAAAGTTTTAATAGTAAATGTCAAAATTAAACAATTAGAAGAAATTCATAAAAAAACAAGAATAGCAAGAACAAAATTAGCCATCTCTTATCACTCTTATGGCACACATTTTATTATAAAATATTTTTTATTATATATTTATTTCTTGTATCATCTTGTATGACATGGAAGCCCATGAAGATAGGGTCTGTCTTTACATCTGTGTTTTCTTAAGTTCTAAATAAATTCTATAAAATAAATATTTTATTTATTTTCCTTTTTTTATTTTGAAGAAGCTAAAGAAGGAGGGATTTTCTAAAGAGGTGGTCATAATTATGAAATGTCAGAGAAGGCAAAATAAGAACAGAAAATATTTGGGGGAATTTGACAGTTAGAAGGATGGATAATTTTGTTTCATTTGCTTGTTTTGTTGTCTGTGGATCTTCTGCCTTCCAGTCATTAATGAAATATTGGAATTCTTGTATCAAAATCTTTTTCTTTGTGTTTCTCAGTCTCAAACTTGACTGAGTAAAAATGTAATTGTTTGGGTTTAGGAGATAATTAAATAATACTTTTCTGCTTTGCTGTCTTCAAAAGTAATTGAGATATACATACAAGAGTCAGACATATGGAAAAAATGTTATGTAATAATATAACTGATAAGTCTTAGATTAGAAGATATGGCTCAGATGTGCAGCCCCGTGGGCTGAGGGCACCCTATTTGAGGAAAGATATATCCAAAATAAAAAGATCCTACAAGGGGCAAGACAAGCAATTTATAATTCCTCTTCCCTTCAGAAAGAGAGAGTAAAATTAAGGGAAGAGCCCCAAGAAGCCTGTCACTTCATGGACACACAAAACCAGAGGAATGTAATCATCCCTATCCTGACATAACTGGACATGATGTATCTTTCAAATGCTCTATGTGCTGAAGGTGAGAAGCAATGCAATAATTGAGATTGGAAACAGGCTTGATGCAATGAATGCAAGACTGGAAGAAGCAGAGGAACAAAGAACTGATACAGAAGACAGAATAAGTGAAAATAATGAAGCTGAACAAAAGACAGAAAGAAAAATTATTGAACATGAGAATAGACTTAGGGAACTCAGTGATTCCATCAAATGTGTTAACATTTGTATTATGGGAATCCCAGAAGAAGATAAAAGGGGGCAGAAAATTTATTTGAGGAAATAATAGCTGAAAAACTTCTCCAATTTGGAGAAGGAAACAGACATCCAGATCCAGGAGGCACAAAGAACTCTCATGAAAATCAACAAAAGCAGGCCAACATCAAGACATATTGTAATTGAGTTTGCAAAATATAATAATAAATAAAAATCTTAGGGGTATCTGGGTGGCTCGGTGGGTTAAGCCTCTGCCTTTGGTTCAGGTCGTGATCTTGGGGTCCTAGGATTGAGCCCCACATCGGGCTCTCTGCTCAGTTGGGAGCCTGCTTTCCCCTCTCTCTCTGCCTGCCTCTCTGCCTACTTGTGATCTCCCTCTCTGTCAAATAAATAAATAAAACCTTCAAAGAAAAAATCTTAAAAGCAGCAAAATGAAAGAAGTCCCATAACTTAGAAGGGAAGACCCATAAGGCTAGGTGCAGGTTTCTCAACAGAAACTTGGCAAGCCAGAAGAGAGTGGCATGATATACTCAAAGTACTGAATGGGAAAAGTCTGCAGCCAATAATACTCTATCCAGCAAGGATATTCAGAATTCAGAATGGGATAGATAAAGCGTTTCCCAGACAAACAAAAACTAAAGGAGTTCATGACCACTAAACCAGCCCTGCATGAAATATTAAAGGAGGCTCTTTGAGTGCAAAGGAAAGACCAAAAGTGACAAAGTCTAGAAAGGAGCACAGAAAATCTCCAGAAACAATGACTTAATAAGTAATACAATAGCACTAAATACATATCTATCAATAATGACTTTGGGTTTTTAAAAAGATTTAGTTATTTATTTGTCAGAAGGAGTGTGTGTGCGCATGTGTGTATGTGTGTGTGTGTGTGTGTGTGTGTGTGTATGCATAAGCAAGGGGAGCAGCAGGCAGAGGGAGAAGCAGATTCCTCATGGGGCAAGAAACCTGATGCAGAACTTTATCCCAGGACCCTGGGATCATGACCTGAGCTGAAGGCAGGTACTTAACTGATTGAGCCACCCAGGCACGAATCAACAATTACTTTGAATGTAAATGGACTAAACAATCCAATCAAAAGACATGGGGTTTCAGAACGGATTAAAAAAATAATAAGACCCATCTATATGTTGCTTATATGGGATTCATTTTAGAACTAAAGGCACCTGCGGATTGAAAGTGAGGGGAAGGAGAGATACTTATCATGCAAATGGATGTCAAAAGAAAGCCAGAGTAGCGATACTTATTTCAGACATCTACACTTTAAACCAAAGACTGTAACAAAAGATGAAGAAGGACACTATATAATAACTAAGGGCACAATCCAACAAGCAGATACAACAACTGTAAATATTTATGCACCCAACATGGGAGCACCCAAATATGGTTTCACTCATATGTGCAACCTAAGGAATAGATAGCATGGAAACCACAGGGGAAGGGAGGGAAAACTGAATTGGAAGAAATCAGAGAGGGAGACAAACCATGAGAGACTCTGGACTCTGGGAACCAAACTGAGGGTTACAGAAGGAAGGTGGATGGGAGGGATGGAGTAACAGAGTGATGGATATTAAGAAGGGCTTGTGGTGGGGTGCCTGGGTGCCTCAATGGGTTAAAGCCTCTGCTTTCAGCTCAGGTCATGATCCCAGGGTCCTGGGATCAAGCCCTGCATCGGGCTCCCTGCTCCACGGGGAGCCTGCTTCCTCCTCTCTCTCTGCCTACTTGTGATCTCTGTCAAATAAATAAAATATTAAAAAAATAATAAAAAATAAACCTCTATCACCTTACTCACTCTCCATTTAAAAAAAAAAAAGAAAGGCATGTGGTGATGAGCACTGGGTGTTATACATAACTAATGAATTGTTGAACACTACATCAAAAACTAGTGATGTACTATATGTTGGTTAATTGAACATAATAAAAAAGAAAAATATGCATAAATCAATTAATAACAAACATAAAGGAACCAATAGCTAATAATACAATAATAGTAGGGAACTTTAACACTCTACTTACAGCAGTAGACAGATTGTCTGAGCAGAAAATCAATAGGGAAACAATGGCTTTGAATGACACACCAAACCAGTTGAATTTAACAGATATATTGAGAACATTGTGTCCTAAAACAGCAGACTGCACAGTCTTTTCAAGTGCATATGGGACATTTCCCAAAATAGATCATATTCTGGGTCACACATCAAGTCTCAACAAGTACAGAATGATTGAGATAATACCATCCATATTTTCTGGCCACAGTGCTATGAAACTTGAAGTCAACTACAAGAAAAGATTTGGAAAGACCACAAATACATGAATGTTAAAAAACATGCTACTAAACAATGAATGGGTCAACCAGGAAATCAAAGAAGAAATTTTAAAAAATAAATGGAGGGAGGTCTGGGTGGCTCAGTCAGTTAAGCTTCTGCCTTTGGCTCAGGTCATGATCCCAGAGTCCTGGAATTGAGTCCCTCATTGGGATCCCTGCTTGGTGGGGAGCCTGCTTCTCCCTCTGCCTGCTCTGCCTGCCACTCCCCCTGCTTGTGATCTCTCTCTGACAAATAAATAAATAAAATCTTTTTAAAAATAAAAAGATACATGGAAACAAATGAAAATTAAAATACAATTGTCCAAAACCTTTGGGATGCAGCAAAAGTGATCCTAAGAAGGAAGTATATAACAATATAGGCCCACCTCAAGAAAAATATTGAATAAACAACCTAACCTTTCACCTAAAAAAGTTAGAAAAAGAATAACAAATGAAGCATAGAGTCACCAGAAGGACAGAAACAATACAAATTAGAACAGAAATAAATGAAATAGAAACTATGAAAACAATAGAAGAGATCAATGAAACCAGGAGCTGATTTTTTGCAAAAAGTAAATAAACTTGATAAAGCCCTAGCCAGACCTATCAAAAAGAAAAGAGAAAAGATCCAAATACATAAAATCACAAACAAGAGAGGAGAAATAACAATATACACCACAGATATTTAAACAATTATAAAAGAATATTATGAAAAACTATATGCCAACAAATTGGATAACCTGGAAGAAGCAAATTCCTGGAAAGATATAAATTACCAAAACTGAAACAGGAAGAAATTAAAAAACTTGAAAAGACCAATAACCAGCAAAGAAACTCAATCAGTAATCAAAAATCTCCCAAAAAACAAAAGTCTAGGGCCAGATGACTTCATAGACAAATTCTACCAAACATTTAAAAAAGAATAGTTATTACCTATTCTTCTCAAACTATACCAAAAAATAGAAAAGAAAGGAAAACTTCCAAATTCAATCTATGAAACCAGCATTACCCTGATACCAAAATCAGAGAAAGACTCCACTAACAAGGAAAACTAGAGGCCAATATCCCTGATGAACATGGATATGAAAATTCTCCATAAAATACTAGCAAACCAAATCCAACAGTACATGAAAACAATCATTCACTACAATCAAGTGGGATTTATTTCTGGGCTTCAAGTGTGGTTCGATATTTGTAAATCAACCAACATGACCTATGTCAATAAAAGAAAGGATAAGAACAGTATGATCTCTCAATAGATGCAGAAATAGCATTTGACAAATTACAACATCCATCCATGATAAAAACCCTTAACAAAGTAGGGTTAGAGGGAACATATCTCAACATAATAAAGGTCATATATGAAAAGCCCACAGCTAATATCATCCTCAATGGGGAGAAACTAAGAGCTTTTCCTCTATCGTTGGGAGCAAAACAAGAATGTCTACTCTCACCCCTGTTATTTAACATAGTTTTGGAAGTTCTAGCCATAGAATCAGCCAACAAAAAGAAATAAAAGACATCCAAATCAGTAGGAAGAATTAAAACTTTCACTATTTGCAGATGACATAATACTCTATGTAGAAAACCCTAAAGACTCCACCAAGAAATTGGCAGAACTGATAAAATGAATTCAGTAAAGTCACAGAATACAAAATCAATGTGCCAGAAATCTGTTGCATTTCTATAAACCAGTAATGAAGTAACAGAAAAGACAAATCAAGAAATCAATCCCATTTATAACTGCACCCAAACTATAAGATACCCGGAATAAACTAACTAAAGAGGTAGAAGACCTGTAAACTGAAAACTATAAAACACTGATGAAAGAAATTGAAGATGACACAAAGAAATGGGAAAATAGTCCATGTTTATGGATTGGAAGAACATATATTGTTAAAATGTCTACATTACCCAAAGCAATCTACACATTTAATGCAATTCCTATCAAAACACCACTAGCATTTTTCACAGAGCTAGAAAAACAACTCTAAGATTTGTATGGAACCAAAAAAGACTCCATACAGACAAACCAACCTTGGAAAAGTGAAGCTGGTGGCATCATAATTCCAGATTTCAGGTTACATTACAAAGGTGAAACTCAGAAAACCCAGAGATGGACCCACAACTCTATGGCCAACTCATCTCAACAAAGCAGGAAAGAATGCTCAATAGGGGGAATAAAAAGACAGCCTCTTTAACAAATGGTGTTGAGAAAAGTTGACAGCAAAATGCAAAAGAATGAAAGTAGACCACTTTTGGGGCGCCTGGGTGGCTCAGTGGGTTAAAGTCTTTGCCTTCGGCTCAGGTCATGATCCCAGGGTCCTGGGATCGAGCTCCGCATCAGGTTCTCTGCTCGGCAGGGAGCCTGATTCCTCCTCTCACTGTGCCTGTCTCTCTGCCTACTTGTGATCTCTGTCTGTCAAATAAATAAATAAAATCTTAAAAAAAAAAAGAAAGTAGACCACTTTCTTAGACTATAAACAAAAATAAATTTAAAATGGATTAAAAACCTAAATGTGAAATGGGAAACCATCAAAATCCTGGAGGAAAACACAGACAGTAACCCCTTTGACATTGGCCACAACAAATTCTTATTAGATATGTCTCCAGAAGCAAGGGAAGTAAAAACAAAAATGAACTACTGGGACGTCATCAAAATAAAAAGCTTCCGTACAGAGAAGGAAACAATCAACAAAACTAAAAGGCAACCTACAGAACTGGAGAAGATATTTATAAATAACATATCTGATAAAGAGTTAGTATCCAAAATATATAAAGAACTTATAAAAACACCAAAAATAAAAACACAAATAATCCAGTTAACAAATGGGCAGAAGACATGAATAGACATTTCTCTAAAGAAGAAATCCAGATGACCAATAGACACATGAAATAATGTTTAACATCACTCATTATTAGGGAAATACAAATCAAAACTACAATAAGATATCACCTCACACCTGTCAGAATGGCTAGAATCTACAACACAAGAAACAACAGGTATTGGTGACCATGTGGAGAAAGAGGAACCTCTTATACTATTGATAGCAATGCAAACTAGTGCAGCCATTTTGGAAAACAGTATGGATCTTCAAAAAAGTTAAAAATAGAACTGCCCTACAATCTAGCAATTGCACTACTAGGTATTTACCCAAAGAATATGAAAATACTAATTTGAAGGGATACGTGCACCCTGATGTTTATAGCAGCATTGTTTACAATAGCCAAAATATGAAAGGAGCCCAAATGTTTATTGACTGATGAATGGGTAAAGAAAAAGTGGTATACATATGTACTATGGAATATTACTTAGCCATAAAAAAGAATGAAATCTTGGCTTTGTAATGACATGGATGGAGCTAGAGAATATTATGCTAAGGGAAATAAGTCAGCCAGAGAAAGACAAATACCATATGACTTCACTTATATGTGGAACTTAAGAAACAAAATTAGGGGAAAGAGAGAGAGACAAACCAAGAAACAGATTCAACTGTGGAGAACAAACAGATGATTACCAGAAGGGAGGCGGGTAGGAGGATGGGTTATATAGGTGATGGAGATGAAGAAGTGCACTTGTGTTGAGCACTGGATGTTGTATGGAACTAATGATCACTAAATTGTACACCTGAAATTAATATTACACCCTATGTTAACTAACTGGCATTTAAATAAAAACTTAAAAAAAAAAGTGGTTAGTCCCCTAAAACCATAGCACCTCCTCACTGCCATGCAAAGAGTCACATCTGGGGAAAAAAAATCATAAAATGACTTGAAGATTTTATCCTAATGTACACTTTCTTTCTGTATGTCTAACAAAAATGATTTTACTTAATGCTAAAGTAAGGAGCAAAATCCAACTTGTAGGAAACTAATACTATTGTAAATTATTCTTGTCCATAACAATGCAAACAAATTTTGCCCAATAGAATTTAGCTGATTTCTTTAGACCCACAGACACCTCCAGATTTAAAGTGAGGGAGTGGAAAACAATTTACCATGCTAATGGACATCAAAAGAAAGCTGGGGTGGCAATCCTTATATCATATCAATTAGATTTTAAGCCAGAGACTATAATAAGAGATGAGGAAGGACACTATATCATAGTCAAAGGATCTATACAACAAGAAGATCTAACAATTTTAAATATCTATGCCCCTAACATAGGAGCAGCCAACTATTTAAACCAACTAATAACAAAATCAAAGAAACACAGCAACAATAATATAATAATAGTAGGGGACTTTAACACCTCCCTCACTGAAATGCACAGATCATCCAAGCAAAAGATCAACAAGGAAATAAAGGCCTTAATGACACACTGGACCAGATGGACATCATAGATACATTCAGAACACTCCATCCCAAAGCAACAGAATACACATTCTCCTCTAGTGCACATGGTACATTCTCCAGAATAGATCACATCTGGGTCACAAATCAGGTTTCAACCGGTACCAGAAGACTGGGATCATTCCCTTCATATTTTCAGACCACAATGCTCTGAAGCTAGAACTCAATCACGAGGAACGTTGGAAAGAACTCAAATACACGGAGGCTAAAGAGCATCCTTCTAAAGAATGAATGGGTCAACCAGGAAATTAAAGAATTGAAAAATATCATGGAAACAAATGATAATGAAAACACAACTGTTCAAAATCTATGGGACACAACAAGGGCAGTCCTGAGTGGAAAGTATATAGCTATACAAGCCTTTCTCAAGAAACAAGAAAGGTCTCAAGTACACAACCTAACCCCATACCTAAAGGAGCCAGAGAAAGAACAGCAAACAATGCCTAAACCCAGCAGGAGAAGAGAAATCATAAAGATCAGAGCAGAAATCAATGAAATAGAAACCAAAAGACAGTAGAACAAATCGATGAAAGTAGGAGCTGGTTCTTGGAAAGAATTAATAAGATTGATAAACCCCTGGCCAGACTTATCAAAAAGAAAAGAGAAAGGACCCAAATAAATAAAATCATGAATGAAAGAAGAGAGATCACAACCAACACCAAAGAAATACAAGCAATTATAAGAACATACTATGAGCAACTCTACGCCAACAAATTTGACAATCTGGAAGAAATGGATGCATTCCTTGAGACATATAAACTACCAAAATTGAACCAGGAAGAAATAGAAAATCTGAACAGACCCATAACCAATAAGGAGATTGAAGCAGTCATCAAAAATCTCCCAAAAATAAGAGCCCAGGGCCAGATGGCTTCCCAGGGGAATTCTACCAAACATTTAAAGAAAAATTAATACCTATTCTCCTCAAACTGTTAGAAAAAAATCAAAATGGAAGGAAAACTTCCCAACTCATTTTATGAGGCCAGTATTACCTTGATCCCAAAACCAGACAAAGACCCCATCAAAAAAGAGAATTACAGACCAATATCCTTGAGGAACACAGATGCGAAAATTCTCACCAAGATACTAGCCAATAGGATCCAACAATACATTAAAAGATTATTCACCATGACCAAGTGGGATTTATCCCAGGACTTCAAGGTTGGTTCAACATTCACAAATAAATCAATGTGATACAATACATTACTAAAAGAAAGAACAAGAACCATATGATACTCTCAATAGATGCTGAAAAAGCATTTGACAAAGTATATCACCCTTTCTTAATCAAACTCTTCAAAGTGTAGGGAGAGAGGGTACATACCTCAATATCATCAAAGCCATCTATGAAAAACCCACTGTGAATATCATTCTCAATGGAGAAAAACCGAGAGCTTTTCTGGTAAGGTCAGGAACATGGCAGGGATGTCCATTATCACCACTGCTATTCAACATATTACTAGAAGTCCTAGCCTCAGCAATCAGACAACAAAAAGAAAAAAGGAACTAAAGGTATCCAAATAGGCAAAGAAGAATTCAAACTATCACTCTTTGCAGATGATATGATACAATATGTGGAAAACCCAAAAGACTCCACTCCAAATCTGCTAGAACTTGTACAGGAATTCAATAAATTATCAGGATATAAAATCAATGCACAGAAATCAATTGCATTTCTATACACCAACAACAAGACAGAAGAAAGAGGCATTAAGGAATCAATCCCATTTTTCAATTGCAGCCAAAACCGTAAGATACCTAGGAATAAACCTAACCAAAGAGGCAAAGAATCTATACTCAGAAAACTATAAAGTAGTCATAAAAGAAATTGAGGAAGACACAAAGAAATGGAAAAATGTTCCATGCTCATGGATTGGAAGAACAAATATTGTGAAAATGTCTATGCTACCTAAAGCAATCTACACGTTTAATGCAATCCCTATCAAAATGCCATCAATTTTTTCAAAGAAATGGAACAAATAATCCTAAAATTTATATGGAACCAGAAAAGACCTCAAATAGCCAGAGGAATGTTGAAAAAGAAAGCCAAAGTTGGCATCACAATTCCAGACTTCAAGCTCTATTACAAAGCTGTCATCATCAAGACAGTATGGTACTGGCACAAAAACAGACATATAGATCAATGGAACAGAATAGAGAGCCCAGAAATAGACCCTCAACTCTATGGCCAACTAATCTTCAACAAAGCAGGAAAGAATGTCCACTGGAAAAAAAAGACAGTCTCTTCAACAAATGGTCTTGGGAAAATTGTACAGCCACATGCAGAAAAATGAAACTGGACCATTTCCTTATACCACACACAAAAATAGACTCAAAACGGATGAAAGACTTCAATGTGAGATAGGAATCCATCAAAATCCTTGAGGAGAACACAGGCAGCAACCTCTTCAACCTCAACCACAGCAACTTCTTCCTAGGAACTTCACCAAAGGCAAGGGAAGCAACAGCAAAAATGAACCATTGGTACTTCATCAAGATCAAAAGCTTTTGCACAGCAAAGGAAACAGTCAATAAAACCAAAAGACAACTGACAGAATGGGAGACGATATTCACAAATGACATATCAGATAAAGGGCTAGTATCCAAAATCTATAAGTAACATATCAACACAACACCCAAAGAACAAATAATCCAATCAAGAAATGGGCAGAGGACATGAACAGACATTTCTGCAAAGAAGACATCCAGATGACCAACAAACACATGAAAAAGTGCTCCACATCACTCAGCATCAGGGAAATACAAATCAAGACCACAATGAGATATCACCTCACACCAGTCAGAATGGCTAAAATTAACAAGTCAGGAAATGACAGATGTTGGTGAGGATGCGGCAAAAGGGGAACCCTCCTACACTGTTGATGGGAATGCAAGCTGGTGCGACCACTCTGGAAAACAGCATGGAGGTTCCTCAAAACGTTGGAAATAGAGCTACCCTATGTCCCAGCAATCGCACTGCTGAGTATTTACCCTAAATATACAAATGTAGTGATCTGAAAGGGCACCTGCACGCAATGTTTATGGCTGCGGTGTCCACAATAGCCAAACTATGGAAAGACCTAGATGTCCATCAACAGATGAATGGATAAAGATGTGATACACATACACACACACACACACACACACACACACACACACAATTGAATACTATGCAGTCATCAAAAGAAATGAAATCTTGCCATTAGCAATGACATGTATGGAACTAGAGGGTATTATGCTGAGCAAAAATATGTTAATCAGAGAAAGACAATTATCATATGATCTCCCTGATATGAGGAATTTGAGAGGCAGAGTGGGGGGTTTGGTGGGTAGGGAAGGAAAAAATGAAACAAGATGGGATCGGGAGACAAACCATAAGAGACTCTTAATCTCACAAAACAAATGAGGGTTGCCAGGGGGAGGAGAGTATGGAGATGGTGGTTGGGTCATGGATGTATGTGCTATAATGAGTGCTGGGAAGTGTGTAAGACTAATGATTCACAGGCCTGTATCCCTGGGACAAGTAATACATTATATGTTAATTTTTAAAAAAGAATGGTAGCTGATTTCTACCTTATAGAAAAGATAGCTCTGATTGTTGTGTTTTATGGTCCTATAGGTTAATAATCAATCTTGCATCTACTAGCAAATTCAGCTCAGTATTTCCAACTGCCTATCTATTACTCTTCAAATTCCACTCTGAACAGATTTTAACATCTTCCCGGTTCTCTCCTTAATTAGTAAGTTGTATAAACTTATTAATATTCATTATACATTTGCATGAGATTCATGATTTTATTGTTTTAACATCTATACTTAAGCAGCCCGATGTGATCTTGGGGATATGACTCTATCTTTGCTACCACCCCATGTTGACATCCATTGCTTTTCTAGCTGGTCCTCTATTGTCCTGTCAGAGGCAAGGCATGGTGATAGATACAGGATTGGGGTGAGGGAGGAATACTCAGTGTTTCCCTTTGCTTTAGTTCTTCTCCTCTCTTGCTGATACGGTTCATCCTCTTAGTCTCAGATGCATACCATCACCCAATTTGCCTACCCTTAAGTCTACTTTGAAGTTCCCTACCCTTCATTATGAAGACTGACTGTTGAGTCTCCTGTAAGTCCTCAGCTGCTTCTTTCCTACCTTGGGCACTTGAAGATGTCTTTTGATCTTCTCTGTGTTCCCAGGGAGCTAATCCCCATGGGCTATTGCAGATTTTCTCTGCTCATACACATTGTACTATCATATATACTCTAATACTTCCACCTGTGGTATGCCTAGTGACACTCCATAAAGGGTTGTTTCCTCCAGAATTCCAAGCTGGAAATGAGATACAACTGTCTTCTACTTTTGAATTTCCAAGTATATCTAGGAATTACTATCTCTTCCTCCTGTGGCTTCAAACTTAAGATGTGGTGAACAAAAAGGGAGGGCCCCACACTAAGATCCAAGTTTCTTGAACTTCTCTTCAAATTCTTTTTAAACCTCTCTGCTGTCTAGAAAGTTTTATTATGAGGTGGGAAAACTGTTCTCCAGTCTTACAGCCAGAATCCTTTTCCACCCTGTGTTCCAAGGCATGGTAAGCTCTATTCCCTATACCAGTCAGGCTTGGCTCTTAAAAGCAAACTTAAAAACCTCTTCTTTTTCAAAATCCTGGCATTTGCAAGTCAAACATTCTTTGGATTTTATAATGTTTATCTGCTATGAATCCACCTGTTATTTTCAAAGTTCGAAGCCAAACAGGGTTTTATTTCAAGATGGGTTTGCACCTCCCCTCTTCTTTCCTCTTGTTATCTCTACCACACATGTTCAGAGCAGTAAATTTCTCTCCCTATGACAGGATTGCTGCTGGGAAACTTGGAAAAGCTAGGAAGTCGTGAGAACAAAAATCATACCAGCTGATATTTCAAGCACTTCTGCATGCATCATTACTTTTCAAGATATGAGATAACATTAATGCAGTTTCTTCCAATTGTTGCTTTAAATGCATCTCAAGACACATCCTTTGTAACTTGATGTGAATTGTATGAAATCTCTGTTAATATGTGTCATACAAGAAAATGAAAACTTCGGCCTGGTCCCCTACCCTTCTTAGTGTTTTGATCCACATGTCTGAAAGTATTAATGTTCTTATTGCAAAAAATAAACTGAACTCTCTCAAAGGATAACATTTAAGAATAATCTTATATTAAGATGTCTAACAAAATGAACAAGCAGTGTAAGCTCTTATAAATGAGGTTACACTCTCCAAGTGTTTCTTTTATTCTCTCTATTTATTTTTTTAAAATTAACATATAATGTATTGTTTGTTTTGGGGTACAGGTCTGTGATTCATCAGTCTTACACAATTCACAGTGCTCACCATAACACATACTCTCCCCAATATCCATCACCCAGCCACCCCATCCCTCCCACCCCCCTCTACTCCAGCAACACTCAGTTTGTTTCCTGAGATGAAGAGTCTCTTATGGTTTGTCTCCCTCTGTGGCTTCATCTTGTTTCATTTTTCCCTCCCTTCCCCTATGATCTTCTGTCTTGTTTCTCAAATTCCATGTATCAGTGAGATCAAATGATAATTGTCTTTCTCTGATTGATTTATTTTGCTTAGCATAATACCCTGTAGTTCCATCCACATTGTTGTAAATGGCAAGATTTCATTTTTGATGGCTGCATAATGTTCCATTGTATATCTATACCACATCTTCTTTATCCATTCATCTGTTGATGGACATCTGGGCTCTTTCAATAGTTTGGTTGTTGTGGACATTGCTGCTATAAACATTGGGGCACAGGTGCTCCTTCAGATCACTACATTTGTATCTTTGTCTCCAAGTGTTTCTTAAGAACCATGGAAAGTCTTCTCTTTTGTTTATTTTTTATTTTTTAAAATTTATTTTATTTTTTCAGTGTTCTAAGATTCAGTGTTTATGTACCACACCAAGAAGGCTTCTCTTATGTACCACACCAAGAAGTGTTTTAAGTATTCTAATACATTTTATGAGGTAGCTTAACCCAGGGATAGCAGTTTCCTCCACCCCCAAAGCACCGGAGACCTGACATTTACCTGTTAGTAGCCATTGCTTTAGGATAGTGATATCCTTGGAAAGGAAAAATGAGCTGGCATAGCAAAAATCCTGGGGAACTGTAGAAAGAGAGACAGTATGATGAGGTCTTAGAAATTTGAATATGACCCTGAAATATTTCTAAACCTCCTCCCACACATAGCATTGAAGAAGGTGCCTACTCTCCCAAGATATGCAATTACAAGGGAGTATTCTCAACCCTTTATCTTGTGCTAAGCAAAACCGAAAACATTAAAAGCCTATACTGCAGTCTTTCAGAAAATTATCAAGAGCAACCCAACATTTTTTTTAAAAAAGTGTATTTCCCCCTTTCCCCTGATATTTGAAATTCCTAAAAAACCCTTTTCTGAGGCATTTAAATAAACATCCAACATATGAGAGTTCTTTATTTTGGGAGGTTTTAATAAATCTGAAGCACAGAACAAACCAGAGTGAAGGTACATTTACTAATCTATTGCTGTTCATTACATTTCTCTTCTACTCTCCCCCCCACTGCCCCGTAGCTAGTGTCTTATGGAGTTGCCATTCTGATTGAAGACTATTTTAATTAAGTATATTTTTAATTTTTTGCAAAGCAGAAAGTGCCTCCAGAGGCCAGACAGGCAACATTTTTTTCAAGGCATAGAACAGTAGGAAGCAAGGGAATTTGTATTTAGATCATTGAACTCATGTTTTCCATAGAAATATGCACATGAAAGTGAAAAACTGAGAGTGTTTTGATCAAATGAGACAAGTGTACAAAAGCTTTGAACTTTTTCCTAACTTCTCTCTTGGTATCACCAACAAGTTAGCTAATTACACCTGGTTTTTTATTCAGAGAGATCTTCTCCAAATCCTTTTTCTGGTTGAAAGACTTTTTAACAAGATCTTTATCTCTATGTAAAATAGAGATGATGATACCAATTTCATAAAAATCGTAGAAAGACCTGGCATTATAACAGACACAGGATGGTGCTTTCAATAAAAGAGTGTGTCCTTCCAATTCTTTACTTTAAAGTAAGGTCAACACCCTTCCCATCCTCATTGTTTGTTTATGTATCAGTCAGCATCAGTCATGTTATGCTAAAGCAACAAATAGCCTCCAAATCTTAGGGGATAAAAACAATCCCAACATATTTTTATTCATGCTACTGCCTGTCATGGATAATTGAGGCCTTATTCCATGTGTTCCTCACTCAGGAACCCAGATGGTGAGAGCTCTGTGATCTGGAATGTCACCAGTCACTGCAGCAAAGAGAAGAAAGAAAGATGAATCCCATACAAGTCTTACACAATTTTGCCCAGAAACAACACACATCACTTTCATTGATAATTTATTGACTGCAGCTGGACACATGGTTAGTCATGCCTAATCTAAGAGATAAAAAAGTGAGATTTCTGAATGCCCAGAGAAGAAAAAGGAGCCACATAGATTATAGAGCTCCACTAATGTCTATAATTAAATATTTCACCTTTCTAAGCTCAAAAGTAAGATCTCCCTTTACCAGAATTTTTGTATCTTGATAGTATACAATACATTGAAAACCCATAGACAAACATCTCAATATGTGTAAGCTGGTTCCTTACATGGTTCATTCTATGCATTCTACAGGATTGTTTTCAAAGATCAGTCTATCAGTCAAAATCCAACAGAAATTCTAATTTTGTCTCTGCAACTTAAAAAACAATGAAAGATTCTAATTCAAACTGTAGGAACATTTCTCCTTCTCCCAAATTATTATATACTCAGCTGGTCTTGAAAACCCTGAACTTAGCCCATGAAAACTTTCTTTCTCTTTTCTCTACCCCATCTTCATTATGTACATTATTGTTACATTTTGGAGATATATATATATATATATTTATTTATTTTTATATTTAGTTTTCTAAATATGTATATTTAGAATTTTTCTACATAAATTTATCTATATATAAATATATATATATATATATTTTTCAAGTTCCATAACAGGAATTAAAAAATAAAGAATTCCTATAACTAACCAACATGTTAGGGTAGAAGAGTCTATGCCCTATGGTAACATGAAAACCCTGGCATCTCAGTGGCTTCACACAAATATGTATTTCTTGCTGATGCAAAGTCCAGGGCATGCTGGCCAGCACGCCTCCAAGCAGCAACACAGAGGTCTAGGCTTATTCCATCAAGGAGTTTCTTGGAATCTTCCACTTCCAGACTTCTTCTCAGCTAGGCCCTCAACTGACAATGAATACATTTCAAAAACAGAAATTTAAAGTTTTGTACAATAATAGATGACCCAAACAACCCAAATCATGGTGTGACTGTGAAGGAATTTATGTGTATTCATAGTTTATATGGGTATAAATGTGAGGAGGAAACTTTGTATCAATCATTGAACATTTGGTTTTGCATAAGAAAAGCACATGCACATCAGTACTTGGACTATGTATTAACTCGAGCAACTGGTCATGTCCAGTGATGGCCATTAATCTCATTAATACTTCTCTAAAATGATTCCAGCTGTATTATTCCCACATAAGGAAAACCACACTTCTGAGTGTGCCTGGGTGGCTCAGTTGGCTGTCTGACCCTTCATTTCAGCTCCGCTCACGATCTAAAGGTTGTGAGATTAAGGCCTGCATCATCGGGCTCTTTGCTGGTTGTGGAACCTGCTTAAGATTCTCTCTTTTCCTCTCTCCCTCTCCCTCTGCCCCTCTTTAAAAAAAATACCACATGTCCAGCTACCTTGTCATTTGTTTATTTGGATTCATCAATCTTTATTTGGCCCTCTGTTCTTGATGCTGTGGAGAATATAAAAGACAGTAGTGCTGTCCTGTTTCTATAACATTTAAGAGACAAAAGCATAACAATCTAATGCAATTAAGGAATAGCATTTTATACAATAAGCAATTTTTAAAATTTCTGGGTGGGTAATAATCACTTTGTATATAAATAAATGTGTAATAGTAATAATAAAAAATAGTAATTACGTTTGTCTGAATTGTAACTAAAGACTTGGGATGGGATGAGATTAAGAGGGTAGAACTGATGGAGGCAAAGAGAGCTTTCTAGTTAGAACAGCATGCAAGAAGTATCAACTTTGGGGGACATTTTTTTAAAGATATTATTTATTTATTTGACAGAGAGATCACAAGTAGGCAGAGAGGCAGGCAGAGAGAGAGAGGGAAGCAGGCTCCCCACTGAGCAGAGATCCCAATGTGGGGCTCAATCCCAGGACCCTGAGATCACGACCCAAGCCAAAGGCAGAGGCTTTAACCCACTGAGCCACCCAGGTGCCCCGTTGGGGGACATTTTTATACTTACTTGGAGATGAAGTTTATTATGTTTATTTTAGTTATATCTCTTCTGAAACTCCTTATGGAATATATCCAAACTCCTTATGGAATGAAAAATGTAGCTAATTTAGCTTAGTGTTTAATAAAAGAGGGAAAAAGATTCCTACAAGTTTCATATGTAAAATGATTGTCCTGGTGGCTCAGTCGGTTGGGCATCTAAATCTTGGTTATTGCTCAGATCTTGATCTTATGATGAGACCAAGCCCTGAATGGGGCTGAACGTGGAGTCTGCTTGGAGATTCTCTCTCCCTGCCCCTTTCCCCACCTCTGTTCATGCACTTTTTCTCTTAAGTGAATAAATCTTTTAAATAAATAAATAAATAGCTTGAAATCTTAACAACAGTTATTCTCGAAAACTTTGGTATGCATTTTGTCTCCACCACTCTTGTCATGTCAACTTAAACTTAAGTTTAACTGATTTGAGGAAAGTCTAGGATATTCTGTAAACTAATGCTTCCCTTTCAGCTCCCAACTTTTCACTTCATTTTATCATTCATTAACTCAATAAATGTTCAGTGACCATCTATTCAGTCCTGGCATTTTATGTGAACTATACTGGTTGTGCTTTGTGTCTGTCAATGCTAATAACTTATTTTCAAGGGGAATTTATGGATTAAGAATATGCATTAAATATAGCATATCTGCAATTTTTCTGAATATAATATTGCTTTTTCTTAGTATATTGTTCAGTGGTCATAACCCAGGGCAACCTCAAGCAAACCATTAACCCTCCAGACCTTTATGAGCATTGACTCCTTTATCTGAAACTGAGAACACAGATGGACCTTCTAGATTAAATATGCAGGGATTTGTTTCCAGAGGATATTATGTAAATTGGATTTTGGAAAATTAAAAAATTTAAATCAAATATATAAATTATATTTGGAGAATTCTATTATAAATCCTATTGTGAAATGAATCCTCTGTATGTAAAAAAATGGTTATTTTTATCCAACTTTTTTTTTCTTACTTCTATGCAAGGGCAAGGAATTATGATGATGAGTGTAAGCAGAGAACTAGAGAAGTTGCCAAGATACAAAGTCAGTCACAGGAAAGACACAGACATCACAATTTAGCCCCAGGTTAAAACTACATAATAGTCAAGGGAACTTGGTTAACCATTTACCCAGAAAACTTTTACTGACACTTACCATGTTCAAAACACTATGTAAGAAGCTGGGGGATATAGCAGGTCCAGCCATCAGCAAGCTTCCAGCTTGAGAAACAGACATTAAGTAGGGAAGAGAGTAAAGGCAGTGGAAATTCTTGAGAAAGGAAAGGGGAAGGATTATTTGTGAGGAACAAAAAGAAAGCCAGTATGACTGTAGCTCCATATCAGGATGAGGCTGGAGAAGTAGGCAGGAGCAAATGATGCAGTCTTATAGGTCACACTAAAAAATTTTGGGTTTTGACATCCGTGGGTGGCTCAGTTGGTTAAGCATCCAAGGTTGTGAATTCAAGCCCTGCATTGGGCTCCACACCCAGTGTGGAGCCTATATACATTGCTACAATGCTTGGTGTGGAGCCTACATAAAATATATATGTTGGGTTTTATCTACAAGAAAGGGAAAAGGTTGAAGGAATTTTAATAATGGAGGTACCTAATAATGTATGTGTCTTTTAAAAAGAGTACTCTGGCTTTGTGTGCAAATGGATAGAGGAAGAAGAAAACAAGTGCAGAGGTACCAGTTAGCAGAGCCTTGCAGACAGACTGATAGGACAGTGGCTAGGTTATGGTGAGGAAGAAGAAAGGTAGAGAATTCTGGCCCTGAGAATGACTGGGAGTGCTGGCCTCCTGAAGCTCACATCTATGAGGCCTGGGATGAAGATTATTCTTGGCCACCTATCTCAGGACTTAACCCCAGGCATATGGGGTTCAGGGCAGCGGAGCAAGGGGACAGGCTCATAGAAGGCTTCTGAATGAGCCATTTCCTTTACAAATGAGGGAGCCCAGTTCTTGGCAGACTGTGTGACTTCTTCAAGCCTCGCAAATGATAAAAGGCAAAGTTATGAAAATCCTGAATCTGGGGTACCTTGGTGGCTCAGTGGGTTAAGCCTCTGCCTTCCACTCGGGTCATGGTCTCAGGGTCCTGGGATCGAGCCTGCATTGGGTTCTCTGCTCAGCAGGGAGCTTGCTTCTCTGTCTCTCTCTGCCTGCCTCTCTGCCTACTTGTGATCTCTCTGTCAAATAAATAAATAAAATCTTTAGGTGGTGGGTATTAAGGAGGGCATGTATTGCATGGAGCACTGGGTGTGGTGCAAAAACAATGAATACTGTTACACTGAAAAGAAATTTAAAAAAAAAAGAAAAATCCTGAATCTAATATGGTGTCCTGCCAACCATAGACCGTTATTTCTCCCTTAACCCTATCCACTTTACCAATTCTTCTCCTCTGTAGAACTGCGATTATGGTACAGGTCCTAGATTCTGGATACACATGGCCACCCCAGCTTGTTCCTTCTTCCACTATGTATCTTGTTAAATAGTTGGTAACATTTTAGTTCTATGGTTGAGAGAATTACTCCTGTCAATAATTCTATCAAGCCTTGTTTGGGGTCAGAAAGTTGCCATATAAAGCCAAGGTGAATTCGTTTTCTTTTTTTCAAGTTTTTATTTAAATTCCAGTTAGTTAACATACAGCACAGGACTAGATGCAGGTGTAGAGTTTAGTGGTTCAACACCCGCATATAGCATCAGATGCTCATCATGAGTGCCCTCCTTAATCCCCATCACCTCTTTCATCCATCATCCCCCTACCTCCCCTCTGATGACCTTCAGTTTGTTCTCTGTTGTTAGTGGTCTGTTTCTTGGTCTCCTTCTCTTTTTCCCTCCTATGTCCGTTGTTTTGTTTCTTAAATTCCACATGTGAATGAAATCTTATATTTGTCTTTCTCTGACTGACTTATTTTGCTTAGCATAATACTTTCTAGCTCTTTTTGCATCATTGCAAATGGCAAGATTTAATTCGTTTTGATGGCTGAGTAATATTCCTTTGTAGATATGTACCATATCTTCTTTATCCATTTATCCGTCGATGGACATTTGGGCTCTTTGCACAGTTTAGCTATTGTTGATGGCAAATCATTTTTCTATGTGATATTTCTCTCTACTGCAGATGGTTTTTATTGCTTTTTTAGGCCATGATTGCTGTGTGTGAGCAGACATAGATAAGGGGGAAAATATCTGTTGATTGTTCAGAAAGATTGTGAAAACATTTCCTTTTCTTCTGAGACCCAAATTAGAATGTAATGAAACAATCAGCTGGGATGAAATGTAAAATGTGTAAAGGGACAGTTAACTCTGGATCTCTTTCTGAGAGGAGATTAAATTACAGAGTGTAGCTTTAAAGTAAATGTTTAGATTTTTCATTCCATATAGAACCTGTTGTAGAATTAATTTACTCCTTTTTAAGCTTGCTTATCATGGGCAGTATTTAGATGGAAGTATATGGTTAGATGTTTAGACTAGTACAGTTTTTACGCTTTCTCATTGCCAGGTAATCATTCCATATATTGTCTGTTCTTTTTTTTTTTTCAGAATTGCCAAATAAATTGAGTGCATTGGTTGAGAAAACATGTGGTGACTAATTTGATCCTATGACCAATTTAGTCAATTTGTCATTAGAATTGAATTCTAAATAAAAATACATAAACTATTTATTTCCACTAATTAAATAAGAATTCTATTTCAAGGAAGTTTAGTTGAAGGCTTACTTCTGTTTTTTGTACATGCAATCACAGTAATGCCATACAAAGGCATCTGTCTCCAGGTGTAATAGAAGCACTGGGGAATAGGCGTGGGTCAGGTGGAGAGCCAAGAGTTCAGGCTGTAGTCTTATCTCTGACTTCGGGGCAGTGTGACGTTGGCCAGTTACCTTGATCAGGCTGCACCTCAGTTCCCTCTTATAAGAAGTTGCCTTTCCAATTCATGGTGTGGCAAAGGCCAAATCAATGATATATTCAATTCAAGTAAAATACTACTGAACATGAGAAGGGCAGTAAAAAGGCATTAGCATGTGGGATACTAGTGTCGAGAGGAAAGGCAAAAGGGGTGTTGTTAATGGTGCTGGAGTGTCAGGCTGGAGTGGTGTTTTGAGAATTTAGAGCAGACACTTATTTGTTAGAACAGTTTTTGTTGACTTTAATTAGCATTGAATCCATGGGGTATTCTGACTGTAAGAAAACAAATTTGGGGGCATACAGACAACAAAGTTGCTTTATAATTTTCATTCAAAGACCTCAGTGCTAAAGGAAATAGGGCTCTTCATCACTCAGATCCACTGAAACAGTTTTTCTAAAAGTGTACTTGAAAGAACAATAGTTCTTTTAAAAATTCTGCAAGATAAAATGTCCACGATCAAATAAGTTTGAGACATTCAGAAAATCCAATGGCATTTTAAAGCTTCTGAGTTATACTATAATGTATCCTTAAAAGTGTATAAAAATCAATGTACTCATGAAGGTGTAGTCCTAATATTCACATTGATATAAAAAGATACCCATCATTTTCTGAATGTAGCTTTCTTATGTCCTTCAATTGGCCCATCATTCCACCACACTTCTCCTGTTTCTCAGTCTTCCAGCTGGAAAGCAAGTCCTGGGCAGAGCCCAAACAAACATCTATTAATGGTTGGTGTGGAAACCAAAAAGTATTTAACAAAAGTCTAAGAAAATATGCAAATCTGTTTTTCTACAAACTGGCTTTTAATAAATTGCAATGACTTTAGAAGTAGGACCCACGAATGCTCCCACATGGCATGAGAGGAAGCCAGCCCCTGTGGTGTGCTCCAGACATGAGGTCACCCGATGGGACAGGCTGGGAATGTGGGCAGCTAAAGACAAGGGTCAGATGATGGATGGACCTGAGGTTCAGAGCATCTGAGTGCCAGTGAGATCCATAGTGGTGACCAAGTTTGTCAGTAAGGATGCTAGAATCCCTCTCCGTACAGAAAGGAGACACCCTAGATTCTATCCTCTACAGAATCTTAACAGGGGATCCATCAAGACTTCTCCTGGAGAGGTCAGGAGAGATTAATTAAACCTTAACCAGAATGCAGTAGGTACTAGGAGAGAAGGAAAAGAGTCTCTTTTCCCCAAAGCCTAACCCTTTGAACCCAGACATCATTGTGGGAAGGAGGAGGTTCTTTGAGAAAATAGAATGATCCTTGATAGGAAATTTGAACTTTGGGTTAACAGAATATTTACCTAAAAAGTGAGTTAATCCAATAAAACCAAAAAGTCCACCAGCATACTTATATTCGTATCAGAGGAAAAGTAGCAGCTTTAAGCTGCTTAATGCCTGGTGGGTAGTTCCTAACATAGAGGCTCATACAAGCCTAGAATAAATATTTGCTAACTTTTTCATAAGAGAGCTCAAAATGAATTTCTAGATCTAGATGGCAATAAATTCCTCTTGTTTAGCTACATTCTTTCTTAGCCACCAAGATTTTTATTTTTAATATATTTTAAGAAACTTCCTGTTGCTTTCACACATGACATTCTTTGATGCAATGTTAGGCAATTCATTTTGACATTAAGTAAAGGACATTTCTACAATATAGCAACCCTCACATTATAGACTAAATTGCCATATGGATTATCTGTAGATTAAAAGTAAAATACCAGGCATCCCTCATGTAATAATACTTAAAACACCTTATAGAACGAATAGGGTAATTTCACGACTATGAAAACTAAGGAGCCAAAAAGATTAGTATTTTTGTTCTTTTAAAATAAAATTTGATTTATTTTTATTATGTGAAAATATTTATTGAGAAAGAGATGTAAAACCCAGATGTTTAAACTGTGTGTGTGTGTGTGTGTGTGTGTGTGTGTGTGTATGGTTTTGTTTTAATTGAGGTATAGTTACATTAGTTTCAGGTGTACAACATAGTGATCCCATATGTCTATACATTATGCTATGGCTCACCACATGTGCAGCTACAATCTGTCACCATATGATGCTTTTAAAATACCAATTGTTATATTCCTGATGCTGTGTCTTTTATTCCCTTATTCGTTCCGTAACTGGAAGCCTGTATCTCTCACTCCCCTTCTCCTACTCCACATCCCTCTGGCAACCATCAGTTTATTCAATGTATTTATGAGACTGTTCTGCTCTTTGTTTGTTCATTTGTTTTGTTTTTTGGATTCCACATATAAGTGAAATCATATGGTATTTGTCTATGACTTATTTCACTTAGTATAGTACCCTCTAGGACCATCCATGTTGTCCACAGATGTCAAGATCTCATTCTTTTTCATGACCAAGTAATGTTCCACTGTATGTATGTATGTGTATACATATATACGTATATATATATATGTGTGTGTGTATACATATATACATATATATATATATATACATATATATATATATACACCACATTATCTTCATCTACTCATCTATTGATGGACACTTAGGCTTCATCCATATCTTCACTATGGTAAGTAATGCTGCAATAAACCTAGGGGTGCATGTATCTTTTCAAATTAGCATTTTCATTTTCCTTGGGCAAGTACCCACTAGTGGAATTACTGGGTCATATGATATTTCTATTTTTAATTCTGGTGAAACCTCCATACTGTGTTTCACAATGGCTACATCAGTTTGCATTCTCATTGACAGTACATAAGCATTCCTTTTTCTCCATATCCTTGCCAACACTTGCTATTTCTTGTCATTTTGGTTCTAGCCATTCTGACAGTATAAGGTGATATCTAATTGTAGTTTTGATTTCCATTACCTGATGATTAGAGACGCTTGAGTATCTTTTCATGTGTCTGTTGGCCATCTATATGTCTTATTTGGAAAAATGTCTATTCAAGTCCTCTACCCATTTTTAACTGAATTATTTGGGGTTTTTTGGTGTTATGTTGTATAAGTTCTTTAAATATTTTGGATATTAACCCCTTATCAGCTATATCAATAATGAATGTCTTCTCCCATTCAATAGCCTTTTTATTTTGCTGACAGTTTCCTTTGGTGTGCAAAAACTTTTTACTGTGATATAGTCCCAATAGTTTATTTTTGCTTTTTTTCCCTTTCCTGAGGAGACATATCTAGGAAAATGTTGCTAAAGCTAATATCAAGGAGATTATCACCTATCCTTTCTTTTAGAAGTTTTATGGTTTCAAATCGCACATTTAAGTCTTTTGTCCATTTTGAGTTTATTTTTGCATATAGTGTAAGAAAGTCACCCAATCTCATTCTTTCATATGTAGCTGTCCAGTGTTCCCAGCACTGTTTGTTGAAAAGGCTATCTTTTACCCATTGTATATTCTTGTCTCTGGTATTTTTTGTTCTTAACTTAAAAAAAAAGATGCATTTATTATGACTATGTGTTTTTGCTCGCCATAGAGAGTAAATATGGCCTGTGAGTTCAGTTTTCTAGTGATGTTCACATCTCAATGGCAGGTTGTTAAGTGCTACTTAATTGTTTAAGGATGTCCTCTTTCATTACTGGGATTTTTTACCATCTTATAAATTTTCCTGTCATGAATTGTCACCATGTGCTATTTGTACATGTATTGTAAAAGTAACTTTGCTAAACAGCTCTCTTTTGAAGTTTGCATTTGTTTGCTTTTAGCCTATGTGTCTCAGCCATATTTGATTCCTCTCAAATCCCCCAATTTGCAACATTGCCAATAGTGGTGTTCTGTCTGTACAACTGAAGCCAATTTGGAATTTCTAAAGTTTTTATCTGTCCAGTACACTAAAGGTGAAGATAGGAAATAACTGAGTTGCCATAAGGCAAGTAATTCACAGCCCTGGTTACACATTATGAATCACCTGGGAAACTTTTGAGACTACAGACATTTATAATGTATGGCTGGGTTTGAAAACCATAGTCACAATAGATCTACTCCAAGTAGAAATCTATAAGACAGAATCACTGAGCTGCAAGGGGATACAATCCTTGTATCTTCCCTCCTTTGTGTACATCTTTCATATTTTTATTTCCTCCTTCTGTCCCACCAGAGGCATGGTTTTTATTTTTCTATAGGTTGGTTTTTTTAGATGGAGAACACTATCCTAATGTGTCTCTCTGTGTGGGTGTGTTTTCTTTGGGGGCAGAGGAGGGAGTGATGGTGAAGAATGAGGGTAGAAATGGTGGTAGGTGAGTAGGGGCAATATCATGATAGCCAACTAGACTAAAGTCTTTATCTGCTTCACATCAGAGGATGATTTCAAAATGAGAAGAAAGTGTGTAAATCTGAAAAGCCAAGGACAAAATAGAAAAAGTAGTTGTGACCTAGTAGGTGGGGAGGAAAGGCAACCTGGGGTAGAGGAGTTCATCATGGTCCTTGAGTGTACTGGGGAAGCCTTTGAAGTGATTCTCTTTCAAAACCTCTGCATGACCCTGGGCAGGTCAGTACTTGGAACATTGCAACTAGGGATAGAAAAACAACAGCTGCCTAGAGTTGGGGGTTGGTAAATAGGACAGTTCTAGAGGCTTGACTAGGGAATGCAAATGAGTATCCACTTATATTATTAGAGGGAAAACACCCTTTGGCCAGTTCAAGTTCCCAGGAATGGATAAGCAGGGACTATGCTTTGCTCTCCTGCCCTATTGTCAGCCTGAGTGGCTGATAACCTCAAAAGAAAATGAGCTCTCATATGAGTAACACATATACTTCATAAAAGAGATGATAAGTTAATGTTTCATGCTAGATGAGGCAGGATTAGTGAAACAGACTGAACAAAATTTGAAATAAACATAATAAATTTCCTCCAAGAGATAAAAGAGAAACAGAAACATGCAGTTATAAGAAGAGCCAATTAGAAATTAATGGGTATGAAAAACATTGTAATAGACATAAAACACTGAAAAAATGGGCTAAATATTAAAAAGAATGTAATTCAAGTATGTTTGGGAGCTGGTCAAAGAATTCTCCCCAAGGGCATCCACAGAAAAAGAGAGAATATATTTCCTTAAAGAAGAGTTAACAAATGTGGTGAAGAAAGAGGATGTATGAAGATGTACATATTATAATATAAGAAATATGGAGAGGAAATTAAGAGCCAAACATATCCAGAATCAAATAGGGTAGAAAAAGAAATGCCTCACATAAACAGAGTATTATGGAATTTAGAAACATCCAAGAGAACATTCTTACAGCTTCCAGAGAAAATTAGCAAAACACTTATAAAGAAAACCAAATAAGATTAATATAAAACTTTGGAAGAGAGACACAGGAAAAAAAGAAGATAACAGAGTAATATTTCCTAGGTGCTGAAAAAGAAAAACTTTGAACTTCAAATTTCATATCCAGTTAAATAATAATTTAAATGTGAAGCGCTATAAAGATATTCTCAGATACATAAGCCTCAGAAGATCTTCCAAGCAAAGATAAAAGCATTTTTGTAGGAAGTATAGCAGCAGCAGAAATAAGTTAATCAAGGAAGAATCTGGGTAATATATGGGAAAGAGAAGATGAATAAATAATTTAGTGAAGATTAGTGGGGGCCATAGAGTATATTCATGACATGCCAGAACTATCAATAACACAGAAGAGGCTGAGGGTAGGGAGAGGGTCCTTTTCTTCTTTGAGGAGAAGACAGAAGTATTAAGCTTAAGAAATTAATCTTCAAACAAATAGAAGAAAATTTTACCCCTACAAAGGAAGGTAGAAAAGGAGAAACAGATGAATAGAAAATAGAAAACAATATGGAGAAATAAGTTCTGATATAATGGTAAAAATGCCAAGCACAAACAATGTTTAAAAACACAGAGTGTTTCCATCATCAGGGAAATATAAATCAAAACCACAGTGAGATACCACCTCATACCAGTTTAGAATGGCTAAAATTAACAAGTCAGGAAATGACAGGTGTTGGCAAGGACAAGGAGAAAGGGGAACCCTCCTACACTGTTGGTGGGAATGCAAGCTGGTGCAGCCACTCTGGAAAACAGTATGGTAGTTCCTCAAAAAGTTGAAAATAGAGCTACCCTATGACCCAGCAATTGCACTACTGAGTATTTACCCCAAAGATACAAATGTGGTGATCCAAACGGGCACATCCACCTCAATGTTTATAGCAGCAATGTCCACAATAACCAAACTATGGAAAGAACCAACAGATGAATGGATAAAGAAGATGTGCTATAGATATACAATGGAATATTATGCAGCCATCAAAAAACATGAAATCTTGTCATTTGCAATGATGTGGATGGAAATAGAGGGTATTATGCTAAGTGAAATGAGTCAGAGAAAGACAATTATCATATGATCTTACTGATACATGGAATTTGAGAAACAAGACAGAGGATCATAGGGGAAGGGAAGGAAAAATAAAACAAGACGAAGACAGAGAGGGAGACAAACCATAAGAGACTCTTAATCTGAGGAAACAAACTGAGGGTTGCTGGAATGAAAGGGGAGGGAGGGATAGAGTGGCTGGTTATGGACATTAGGGAGGGTATGTGCTATGGTGAGCACTGTGAATAGTGTAAGACTGATGATTCACGGACCTGTACCCCTGAAACAAATAATTCATTATATGTTAATTAAAAAAATAACACAGAGTGTTTCTTCTTGATGGATGGGTATTATTACATATATATATACATATATCTGTATATATATATATACACACATACATATATACCCATGTATATACACACACACACACACATACCACAGCTATATACATGCCAATATATATATATGTGTGTGTGTGTGTGTGTGTGTGTATATATATATAGTGAATATGTGATGTGTATATATATATACACACACACACCACATATTCTTTATCCATTCATCAGCTGGTGGATGTTTGGGCTTCTTCCATAGTTGGGTTATTATACATTATACAGTATAAATACATCGGGGTGCACAGCCCCTTCAAATCAGTTTATTTGTATCCTTTGGGGTAAATACCTAGTTAGTGAAATTGCTGGTTCATAGGGTAGTTCTACTTTTAACTTTTTGAGGAGCCTTCACACTGTTTTCCAGAGTGGCTGCACCAGTTTGTATTCCCACCAATGGTGTAAAAGCGTTCCCCTTTCTTCACATCCTCATTAACATCTGTGGTTTCCTGAGTTGTTAATTTTAGCCATTCTGACAGGTATGAGGTGGTATCTCATTGTTGTTTTGATTTGCATTCTGCTGATGATGGTGATGTTGAGCATCTTTTTGTGTGTCTTTTAGCCATCTGGATGTCTTCTTTGGAAAAATGTCTATCCATGTCTTCTGACTACCTCTTGACTAGATTTTTTATTTTTGGGTGTTGAGTTTGCTAAGTTCTTTATAGATTTTGGATACTAGCCCTTTATCCAGTATGTCATTTGCAACTATCCTCTCCCATTCTGTCAATCATCTTTTGGTTTTGTTGACTATTTCTTTTGCTGTATAGAAGCTTTTTATCTTAATGAAGTCCCAGTAGTTCATTTTTGCCTTTGGGGTGGGTATAGCAAGAAGTTGCTGTGGCCAAAGTTGAAAAGATTGTTGCCTCTGACCTCTTCTAGGATTTTGATGGAGTTCTGTCTCACATTTCGGTCTTTCATTCATTAATGGAATATTAATGATATTACCAAAAAGAATGAAATCTTGTCATTTGCAATGACTTGGATGGAGCTAAAGTGTATTATGCTAAGTGAAATAAGTCAGAGAAAGACAAATACTATATTGTTTCACTCATATCTGAAATTTAAGAGGAAAAAAAAAGCAGATGAACATAGGGGAAGGGGAATAAGAGAGAGAGAGAAGGAAGAAAACCATAAGAAACTCTTAATGAGAGAGAACAAACAGGGTTGATGGATACAAGTAGATGGGGGATAGGCTAAATGGGTGATGGGCATTAAGGAGGGCACTTGTTTTAATGAGCACTGGGTATTATATGTTAGTGATGGATCACTAAATTCTACACCTGAAACCAATTTTACCATATTTGGTAACTAAGTAGAATTTAAATAAGAACTTGAAATAAAAAAATAAATCAGTAAAACTCAGAGGGTTTCAGATTAAAAAAAATAAATAAAGGACCAGCAGTAATAATACATACTCAAAACAAAAGGTCACAGATTGTTGGAATAAATAGAAAAAAATCACAAAAATATGAGTAACAATTTTGTGTCAAAGTAAAATCCAAGAATTAAAAAATGACAAGAGGGGCGCCTGGGTGGCTCAGTGGGTTAAAGCCTCTGCCTTCGGCTCAGGTCATGATCCCAGGGTCCTGGGATCGAGCCCAGCATCAGGCTCTCTGCTCAGCAGGGAAGCCTGCTTCCTCCTCTCTCTCTGCCTGCCTCTCTGCCTACTTGTCATTTCTGTCAAATAAATAAAATCTTTTTTAAAAAATGATAAGAAACAAAGTTATTAACAATGGTTAAAAGGTTAAGAACTTATAAAATCATTAACATATTCTTAAAATACGTAAGTCATTACTACTAGGAGAAAAAGATGAAACAGTAATTATAATTAAGGTTTCAAAAAATTCCTCTTAGAAATTGATAAGCAATCAAATGAGATATAATCAAAGACAAAATATTTGAATAATACATTGAGTTTGAACTAATACATCTGTATAGGCATGGATCCACTTGCAGTTGTTTCTGTGCACAAATGGAACCATTGCAAAGAAGAAATTTCTTTGCTTGATATTTAAGCTCCACTGGGTGCTCAGATTGTCTGAGCATAGCTGCCAGGAGTGTGAGGAGAGCACGTATCATTGTCTTTTTTTCTTTTAAGTATCATTATCTTTTCATTTTTATAGCACACATCGACCGACATCAAGACTTAGGCAAATGAGAACATTCTCATAAATAGAAAGAGGGTTTGGAAGTGGGTCAGCCACTACCTAATCCAGATAAAGCTCTAATACACCAGGCCTAGACAGGTTAAGTCATTTGTTAAAGACACAAAGTAGTAGGTGACGGAATTGGATTTTGAGTCTGTTCTCTTTCTAGTATATTGTGTTGCCTCATACATAATATAATGATGATGGAAATGAATCATAACCATTGAAAAGTCCCCCGGAATCAAAATATGTTAGAATAAAAGGGGCGCCTGGGTGGCTCAGTGGGTTAAAGCCTCTGCTTTCCGCTCAGGTCATGATCCCAGGGTCCTGGGATCGAGCCCCACATCGGGCTCTCTGCTCCACGGAGAGCCTGCTTCCTCCTCTCTCTCCCTGCCTGCCTCTCTTGCCTACTTGTAATCTCTGTCTGTCAAGTAAATTAATAAAATCTTTAAAAAATATATGTTAGAATAAAAGCCATTATGATATTAGTTTCCAGTTCTCCCTCCCAATGCTTCCACGTTTCCACGTTTCTCTCCACGTTTCTTCCATGTTTCCACGTTTCTTCCATGTTTCCACGTTTCTCTCACCTGAGATCCCACAAACACTCCTACTTATCTCTCTAATACCACTTTGCACTTTGCTCATGACATTCTAAAGCCTGTTTACACATCTCTCATGCCCATTGGACTGCCAAGTCTTCAAGGGCAATGATCAACTATTATTTATTTGTGTATTATAGAACCAGACACAAATTAGGCACTCAATGAAATTTTGTTGAATGAACAAGTGAGTGAATGAATGATAGGAAGAATGACTATGAAAAACCACTTTGACGTAGAGATCAGGGCATTAAGCCATTAGTTCTTGAAGAGAGGGTAAAAAGAAGTCTATATATATGACCTAGGTGGGACCCAAAACTAAAAATAAAGAAAAATTTTGTGTTTTTGCTTGAGTTCAACTGAGAAAACAATTTGCCCTTTGCTCTCTGTCTGGGTAAATAGCCAGGCAAACAAGGACAGCTGCAAGGCATTTCAACTGATACTGGAAAAGATCCTATCACTTGAGTGTTGTGAAAATATGGCTAGATGACCAGACAAGCCCTAAGCTAAGTGGGCTGGAAGCCAAAAGCCACAAAACAAGCAAATAATTTCTCAATAGTAAATCCACAAAGAAACTTTTATCAAGGGCACCATAGGTGCTTCAGTTCTTTGAAAATCTGTCACACCCTATAATTTAAATATGTTCAAATACTCTGCCATACTGAGTAATTAGGTTAACAATCCTTGGATGAAAACTTAAATGCAAAAGGAAAGGTCTGATTTGTTTACTATATGTTTTCTTCCCACATTACACAAAAAGGAATTTTGATTCAGAGGAATTAGAAAGACATATTTCACTCAAGCCCATTTGGATAATATTTGTTGGGATGAGAATTGTTACCTTAGACAGAAAGGTATTCTTAGAGCATCACGGTACAAAAGATACCTGGGGAAAATTCTTTATTTGTCAAGAACACCTCTAATAGAATTATACTAATGAACCCAGTTAGCAAAATGCCAAAATAAGATAAGCAAAAATAGTAAGAGAGCTATCTATTACCAAGCATTATAAAATGCCAGAAAAATCACTTATTATCTTAGACTTAATTTTACAATGTAATCAAGAAAAAATTATGCCAGTTGTAGGGAGGATATTAATGACAAATCTCCCTTGCCTCCCATCCTCCTCCATTCAAGTCAGAATTTAACACTCTGTCTTTTGCTAGAAATATGAATGAGTATTTAAAGAACTATTTTTGACACAAACACAGAGTAATAGAAGAGCGTAGGCAATTTCCTATGTTTGGCTCAGAACATTGTTTTTCCATTTATTCTGATGTTCCCTTTCACTTCTAAATTTTAAAAAAAGAACAAAACACATTATTTTTGGTACTTAGCCATTTGGTCCTATTTTAGTGGAAGCTTGACAGAAAGCATTTGATAATAAACCTCAAGGACAGGTTGGTTATTAGTGAGTGTCACTGTTCTGCTTTATGAAGGCATCTTTAGTAGGAGGATTCTCAGGAAGTTTTTTTTTTTTTTTTTATCAAATAAAGCTTGATTCTCCCAGCGGGGGGTTCTTTCATCTGTCCACTCTGTAAGGCATCCATCCTCACTTACCTGTCAATCCAGCAGATATTTATTGGGCTTGGGTTATGCGCAAGGCATTGTACACAGTGGGGGTACCAAGAGGTGGTTGCCCAAAAGAGGGCATATTTTGGTGGTTACAGGTGTGGCCCCTGGAGGAGAGTGCTGCGTTTAAACCTTCGCTAGCTGTGTAACCTGGACCAAGTTACTTAATCTCCTCGTGCTTCAGTTTCTTCATCTGTAAAATAAACCTCAATAGGTTGTGAGGATTAAATAGGTTACCATGCTTCAAAGCACTTATGTGTACTAGTCATTATTTCCAGAGCATCTTAAATACTTTGCCAGAGTGTTTGTTCCCCTTTAGGGGCAGAAGGGCAATTTTCCAACTCTGATAAAGAAGTTTGTAGTAAGGGCAAATACATTTTTTAAAGATTTTATTTATTTATTTGAATGAGAGAGAGAGCGAGCGAGAGAGCGAGCACGAGTAGGGGGAGGAGTAGAGGGAAAAGCAGACTCCTGGCTGAGCAAGGAGCCTGACATGGGGCTCGATCCCAGGATCCTGATATCCTGAGCTGAAGGCAGACACTTAACTGACTGAGCCATCCAGGTGCTCCAAAGGCAGATACATTATAAAGAGTAAAAGTAATGAACTAGCATCTTTTCCATATATCTTCTAGGGTCGAAATTCTAGTCATTCATGCATCCCTCTCTTCCCCAGACACTCTCCAGGCCTTCCAACATGGAGTCTCAGGCCCATGATTTCTGATTCAGTCCTGACCAGCACATCGGAGAGTGAAATCTTGAAACGGCCTTCACCACCTCTGCCTGGCAAGTGACACAGCAAGGCATTTGCCTACTGGCTAAGCTTCAGCCTTCTTCCATGTTGGCTCAGGAAACATGACTGGACCTCTGTGTTGGTTTTCTAGTGAGTACCCTTCTTCACTGGGCTAGAAGCTCTAGTCTGAACCTCAGTCAGGTTGGTTCAGTCTTTTGGGTTTCGTTAGCTCTCTGCCCTGAGAAGGTTGAATTCTATTGCCTAGGTCCTCAGTTTCAGACCAAGTTCTGCTGTAAATAAAGTCCTGAAATCATTGGCCTTAGCTACCCATGCTGAGAAATAGTTTCCATCTCTATGGCCCACACACTGAACTGGAGTCTCATGATGCCAACACCAGGCAGAACAGTGTCTGGAGACTGTGAATGGACTTTGTGCAACACTCTTCAGTGGCTCCATTAGTTTCCTCAGCCTGAGTTGCAGGCCTGTTGACCTATGACCTCCCTCACCCACACACACTAAAACTTCACCATATCAGACTTTTAAAAACAGACAAAATCATGAGCCACCCAGGTGCTCCAGAGGTAGATACATTATAAAGAGTAAACGTGGCTTGAAATCCTTTTATACTTTTGAGAGGAAGTGGATTGATTATTAAATATACCATTTGAAAGAGTATGGATTCAAAAAAGTTCATGGGTTAAATTCAACAGGTAGAATTTAATAAGGGTACTGAATATCTGGGCTTTCACTTGAGTATGAAAAACCTAAGTGAATAAGTACAGGGTAAGCAAGATATCTGTTGATATGTATGAAGAATTTTGAAGTTTTTTCTGCCAATAAATTTAATTGTAGTCTGGAGTGTGAGTTTATGGTCAGCTGCATAATGGCTTCCAGAGATATTCAAGTCCTAATTCCTGGAACCAAAGAATATTACCTTACATAGTAAAAGGGTCTTTGCAGATATAATTAAATTAAAGATCCTGAGATGTGGAGGTTATTCTGGATTACTCGGGTGAGACTAAAATGTGACTCTTATAAGAAGGCTTCTTACAAGAAGGAGAGAGATGGAGATATGACTGCAGAAAATGGAAAATATTAAGTGACAACAGAGGCAAGGGGAGAAAAGGCAATGTGACCCAAGAAAGGGGCTTCTAGCCTAGGACAGAAGCCAGAAAAGACAAGAACACAGGTTCTTCCCTAGAGCCTCTAGAAGGAACCAGTCCTGCCAAAACCTTGTTTTCACCCTATAAAACTCATTTTGGACTTCCAGAACTGTAAGAGAACAATTTTGTGCTGTTTTAAGCCACTACATTTGTAGTGATTAGTTATAGCTGCTATAGAAAGCTAGTACAGACTCAAACTCTGCTCTTGGGATCACATCTGAATTTACAAATGCTATTGGAGTCATTAAATATCAAAAAGGAGGTTTAGTGGCATGACTAATAATTATAAAGAAACTCCAAAATGCATCATGAGAGGAATGTTGGAAATAATTTTTTCTATGTAAGAGGCAGTAGAAACTTGAGATTTCAAGTCTTTTGGGAGTCATCATGTGCAAGGGGACTTCACTTGTCCTGAATGTCCCTAAATGGTGGAACTGTCGTCACAGGTCGTAGTTTTAGATGTATTTGCATGATTATTTGTTCAACGTGCTTCTCCTCCACTGTTATCTAAGTTTCATGGTGACAGAGGTTAGATTTCATCACCGTTTTAGCTGCATACCCAACAGGAATAGGAGCCATTCAAAAAATGGAAACAGGATGAGAGAACTTTTAAAAAATCCTCCCCTGTGAGGCTTAGGGTACAAGATAAGTTGTTATAACAAAGAGACTCAAATTACAGTGGCTTAAATAGGGAAGAAATTATTTTTCCCTTTTCCAAAAGAGTCAAAGGGGAGGTGAACATCCGGAGCTGGAAAGGTCCTAGGTTTCTTCCATCTTGCTGCTCTGCTATGTTGTAGGATTGTGCTTGGACACATGGTTCATGCTTGCTTACTACCATGTCTGCATTCTAGTGAGCAGGATATCCTGTGAGCAGGATAAAGTGGTAGGCAGCTGTTGGCTAAGCCTCCAACTCCTGATTTCAGCTCAGGTCATGATCTCAGGGTCATGAGATCCAGCCCGGCATGGGCTCTGTGCTGAGTGTGGAGCCTGCTTAAGATTCTCTCTCTCCCTCCATCCCTCCGCCACCTCTAAAAATTAAAAAGTAATAATAATAAACAAGAACAAACATTTTTGATCTCATGCAGTTTGTGTGAGTCAGGAATTACAGGGGAGCTTAGCCGGTGGGTCTGACTCAGGGTCTCTCATAAACTGCAGTCAGGATGTCCGCTGGGACTGCAGTCACCTGAAGCTCACTCGAGGGGCTGGCAAGGTAAAGCTGGTACTTGCAGGAGTCCTCTGTTCCTCACCACATGGACTACTCTCAGGGACTATTGACTGTCCTCAAAACAGCCGACTTTCCCCGCATGAGTGGCTTAATAATGAACAAGGCAGAAACCTTGGTGTCTTTTACTGGAAGTCATAGACCATTATTTCCACAGCATCCAGTGCATCACAAAGGTCACTCTGGTCAGTGTGGGAGGGGACAGCACAATGCTGTGGCTCATAGAGTCAGCTTTGGGGGGCCATCCTCGGGGCCACTTTACTCATTCCATCTCCCACCACTCTCTCTAACTCCACCTCTCACACAGTCTCTGCTCTTTCTCAAATGTGGTGTATACATTCTCTCCTCAGTCTTGCATTAAAGTGTTCTGACTGCCAGTATCCCTCTTCTTGAAAATATCTACGTGGCTCTCCCTCACTTGACTCAGCTTTTCACTCACATGCAAAATTATCATAGGACATTTTCCTGACGACTCATATTTTTTTCAAAAAGCACCTCATTCCTAGTTCATGTTTTTTCACCTCTAACTTGCTTTAGTTTTCTTCATTAAACCTCTCAGCACCCAACAGAATCTATATTTCTTCATTGATTGCCTTTCTCTCCTTTTGGGAATAGAGACCTGGGTCATTATTGTATCCCCAGTGCCCTCCTTATTGTGATAAGGATGACTTAAAGCATGCTCTTTCTGGTTATATAGCGTTAGAAATTTCTTTGGATGTTATATGGAATTCATTAATAATTCATTTATTCAAAAAAATACCTAGTGAGCACCTATATGTAGGCACTATCCTAGACACTGGGGATACAATAGTGACCTAGGTCCTTGTTGAAAGCATAGGGAAAGTGCCATGTACAAAATAATAATAAATAAATAAATAAATAAATTCATCCTTAACCCAAGCATTGTGAGTACTATGTAGTTTAATAATATAGATAAAAAGAACTTATATCAGATCACTAAATAAATTTTTAAAAGACATCTAGTTTAGGATTAAGAAAATTAAATACAAACCTACATGGAAAATATAATAAAACAAAAAGAATTATGTATGGCTTGGTTTTGGTCTATGATTATTTCTTTGTTATATATAAGGAACAGGATTAATAGTTTAGTGATTTAAGTTAGGGAGTTAGGGAGTTACAATGCAGCCATCAATTCGAAAATTTAGGATTATGTACAATATCTTGTAGAGTATAGAAGATGCTTAATTCTCCCATAATTTCAAAGTGATATTGTAAATAATTTTTGTAATCATGATGAAGAGAACATCTGGGCAAAAATAAAGGCTTCTATGCAAGGGACAAGACAACTGAGCACATACCACTTGCTATTAGTGGAGATCTGTTGTTCAAAGAAGTTACAGCATTTGTCTCTTCTAATTAATCTTTTGCTGAGTCTCTCAAGTCTTTTTTTTTTTTAAATATTTTATTTATTTATTTGACAGAGAGACAGAGATCACAAGGAGGCAGAGCAGCAGAGTTGAGGTGGGAAGCAAGCTCCCCGCTGAGCAGAGAGCCTGATGCAGGACTTGATCCCAGGACCCCGAGATCATGACCTGAGCTGAAGGCAGAAGATTAACCCACCGAGCCACCCAGGCGCCCCAAGTCTCTCAAGTCTTATGTAGGAAAGCTGTTGTATGTGGTCTGAATGATTTTACATCAGTCCAAAAAGAAAATGTCCCTGAGGATATCCTAAAATTACATATGCATATTCTTTGCACCTCTTTATAGAGGAACTAAATTGTTGGGTAGAGTGAAGCAATTAGATTTTTCTCTAGTGTTCTCTCCTTTTAGTCTGAAGAGCATTTGCAATGATTTTAAACATTATGCTACCCTTGAGGGAGAACTAATTGAGATGTTTGGAAACCTTTGCACAGTTTACAAAACATTAGGTTTCATGGTCATGTGTCTTATTGCACACATCCCTTGGTTTTGCCTGTTCTTAATAGAACTGCTTAGGGCCTTTTTGAGACAGTAAAAAGCAGGAATTTTCTTTTGATAAAGCAATTAAATTGAAATAACTTCCTTGTGTTCTCCTAAAAAATGTAGTGTTGCTAGCTAGTATATCTTTGGATGCCACCACCATTTCATCCTGGAGAAACAGTCTTACTCAGCATGGAGGTGGGTGCAGTAGTAATCACTTATACCAGACACCTTAGTTCTATCATCTCCAAAAAGTAAAACATAAAAAAAAGGGGGGGAGCAGAGAAGGAGAGAGGAGGAATGGACAAGAGAAAGAATTTCAATTAGTGAGGAAAAAGTCCTTCAGAATTATTTAAGTCTCATCCGTTTTAGATGGATTTAATTAAAAGTCATTTACTGGGTGCCTGGGTAGCTCAGTGGGTTAAGCCTCTGCCTCCGGCTCAGATCATGATCTCAGGGTCATGGGATTGAGCCCCGCATCAGGCTCTCTGCTCAGTGGGGACCCTCCTTCCCCCTCTCTCTCTGTCTGCCTCTCTGCCTACTAATGATCTCTCTCTCTGTGTCAAATAAATAAATAAAATCTTAAAAAAATAAGTCATTTACTTACTTGAATTTCAAAAGGACCACACTGAAAAGGCTGTCTCCTCCATAAGGTAGAATCCCAAGACTCTGATGACCTGGTTAGAATCAAACCCCAAAGTGTATTATAATATTTCTAATTGGGAATATTTTTCTTTAGGAGTTTTTCCTCCTTTCAAATTCCCCAGTTGAGGCATTATGGCAAATCTATCACAGATGACAGGAGAAACTAAGACAGAATTACAAATAGAAGCTTCTTTATCCATGACATTTCATAGGCAAATAATTTATTTCTATTACTGTTATGATTGAATTTTGTATATTATTATTGTGATAATTCGAATGTTTGTGTCCCCCCCATCCCATTCATATATCAAAATCCTAATTGCAAAAGTGATGGTATTTGGAGGTGGGGTCTTGAGAGGCAATTAGGTTGACTTGAGGTCATTAGAGTTGACCCCCCATCATAGCATTAGTGCTCGTATAAGAATAGGGAGACCAGGGTCCTCTCTCTGCCTAATGGGAAACAGCAAGAAGGTGGCCATCTGAAAGCCAGGAAAGGTCCTTAGCAGAAAATAGTCTGCCAGTGTCTTGATATTGGACTTCCCAGCCTCCAGAACTGTGAGAAATATATGCTTGTTGTTTAGCCACTCAGTCTATAGTATTTTGTTCTAGCAGCCTGAACTAAGACAAACTTCTTTGGTAGTGCCTGTAGGGTATTTGAAAAACAGCATTTGTGCCTCTAGATCTCTGGTATAGGCAAGAATTCAACAAGATGAAATTAAAATGATCTTTTAATTGTTTTATAGGTTCTTATTTTATAAGGCCCTCATAAACATAAAAACAAGTCTTTAACATAAACAAGAGCACAATTCTTCAGAATGATTATAGCACTAAAGTTTAAAATAATCTAAAGGATGCAGTAACTGTTATTAGTGACAATAATAGCTGTCCTCATTAACTATGATGAATATTTCTAGAATGTTCACTGAATGTACGGAATTTTACTCCTTAGAAATCGCTTTATAACTGAGTCATTTCCTAAGATAAGCTGGGCAGTTGATCCAAATCCCTCTGATGAGATTTTGTTTGTTTGTTTTTTTAATTAATTTATTTATTTGAGAGAGGAGAGCACATGTGTGGGCACAAGCAGGGGGAGGAGCAGAGGGGGAGAGAGAATCCTCAAGCCGATTCCCTACTGAGTGTGGAACCTGACCTGGGGCTCAATCCAGGACCCTAAGATCATGACCTGAAGCCAAATCAAGAGTCTGTTGCTTAAGGGACTGAGCCACACAGGTGTCCCCCTTTGATGGGATTGTAAAAACACATATATCTTCCCTTCAGGATGGTATATGCATACCATTTCCTCTTGTCCCTCATGAGATCTCTGTTCTGGTGACCCACTGGTAACAGTGAGATGTATCATAACCCTTGCTGTGTTGGGGTGGAAAAAAGAGATTTTGAAAAGGTTTCTACAATCAAAAGAATTGCATCTGTTCCAATATATCACTTTTGGTCAGTTATGTTATAAAGGATTACCTTTCCATCCAGTTCAGGCATGTGTAGGACGGTTTAGTGTAGAGAACGCAGATAACCCGAGTCCCAAGACACGGTTTGAAGGTGACTATGGTGTAAATACCCAGATGATCGCCTCCTATTAAAAACAGTTGGACTGCTTCACCTTACCATCAGTTTATCTGGCCCAGAAAATAGAAATTGTATTTTAGATTGGTCTTAGAAAACCCAAATTAGGAAAGCAAATATCATGCAAAAAAATTCATATGATGCATTCCAGAACCAACCAAAATGATGGAGAATTAGTCACTATTTGGTATTCAGTGTCAATAATATCCTTCTTGAGCACAGCTTGAACTTGAAGTTAATTCTTTTTTGCCAATTGTATCCTTATATTCCTGTAACTCATTTCAGAAATGTCCTCTACTTTTTGTGTGTGTGTGTGTGTTTTTTTAATTTCTTTTCACCGTAACAGTATTCATTGTTTTTGCACCACACCCAGTGTCCATGCAATACGTGCCCTTCTTGATACCCACCACCTGGCTCCCCCAACCTCCCACCCACCGCCCCTTTTATGCGTCCATCAGAAAGGATGAATACCCAACTTTTGTCCTCTAGTTTTATCACCAGCTGCCAATATACATACACACAGCATTCTCAGAATCCACTCTAACACAATTCTAATTATTCATAATCAGAATTTTCCCCCAAAATCATTGGATATTGATTTTGCCTTGTTTTATGTTCTACCACCAAATTCAGAATCAATCAAAGAAAATTAGAATAAGTTAACACCAAAAATTCAGAATCATTAAGATGACATATTTATTTCTACTTAGATGATAAATTTAGAAATATTTTCAGAGCAGGAACTCATAATATTTACATAGTTACACAATGTTTCAATCATTATTTACTATCACGCAAAGTAAATGATTATGTGTATAATTTATTCACTTGTATATTTAAAATGTGTATGGTAGAAATTCCTTAATGCAGTGTATTTTTAAAGATCACATGAGAACATTGCCACACAGTTGAAACTTTGGGTCGGTCCTCATCATCGACTGTGGGAGTCGTTGAAGTGGGTACTTAGGCCCCACTCCAGATCTACCAGTTACTAGCTATGGTCAAGCTACTGGACCAACTCTGTACCTTAGTTTCCTTTTCTGTAAAATGAAGCTAATAACAATACTTACTTCATTGCATGGTCATGAAGACAATCCAGTCAACTTCTCAACAACTAGTTTTACTTTATGACTGTGTGTTACTTGGGAGACCTTATTTTAAGGAGTAAAGAGCTGAGAACAATTTCATATTCCTAACACAGACATTAACTTTCCATTACGACCATTTTTTCTACTGGCAAAGAAGTATCAAGAATTGTGGGAATTGAGTAAATGATTTCCCCTTTTTCCTAAAATAAATGAAACAACTCCCTTGATTTTTATTCTGGTAAAAGTGAAAAATAATATATCATCATTGTAAAAAATGGAGAGAGACTGAAAAGTATAAGAAAATAGCAATCACCCATAAGCCCATCAACTAGACATATCAAATATCACATTTTAATATGTATCTTTTTAGTCCTTTTTAGTGCATATATATTTTCCTCTTACAAAATGGAGATCAAACTGTATAACTTTTCTCACTTTGGGATAAAATCAGAAACACTTTCTATTGTCCTTAGTCATTGATAACATGATTTATAATCATTGCATAAACGACTATAATTTACTAAGATTTTCCCTATCACTAAATTTCCTCTATTATAAATAGTGCTGCAGTGAATAACACGAAACATAAATCTTTATGACTGGTGATCTAAGTGATGATACAGAAAGATCCAAAAAGTGAAATTCTTAGGTCAAAAGGTGCAAATAAATGATTCTTGATTAACGAAGGATTAATTAACTTAGAATTCATACAAGAAGTTGTTTCTTTGTATTTTTCTCTCTCTGGAGAATTTCTGTTTTGGATAATTAACAACAGAAAGGAAATACTTTGCTAAGGGCACCCAAGGGGGGAAAAAGTCCTTTATGGATCTTGGAGTTCCCTTTGCAGTCACCTCTTTATCCTGAGGCTTCATCCCCTGATTGTACTCTTAATTAGTTGATGCCTGCAGACCTTAAATGTGCATCAGGCTTATGCAACTTAATTATAACATAGTGGTTTAGATTTATTCTCAAGGACTCTACTTAAGAGTCAGGGTGTAAATGTTGCAGTGGCCCATTTTAAAAAGCTCAGTAGGTACTTGTGCTAGTCAGCCCCGTCTCTGAATGCCTAGCCAATCCTGTGAAGAACCAGGAATACCCCCAAGTAAACCCCTGAAAATGGGCTTATCTTCCATCTGGGGCAGGCTGCTTCCAACTCTATAAAAGGAAAACACATGTGCACATAGCAGGGTCTACAACTCTTGCTGATTGCTTTTCTGCTCAGATGGGCTGGAATCTGGTTTTCTCAGAGCTTCAGGTGGTGCTTTGATGGATGTCCCTCCTCTTCTCCACCAGCAGCACTGTCCTGGGTTAATAGGTGTTGGCATCAGGGAGTTGTGTTCTTCATGTAAAGCCCACCAGTGTTGGCACTGGGAGACACGGTGGTGCATTCGGGTTAAGCCATGTTCTCCAGCTCTTGGCCACATGGTTGGTAATCCTGGTTTCACTCCACCTGAATGTTATGCCCACTGGCAAACTGCTTCACTCAACAGCCACATTGTGTCTATTTCCTGGCTCTTGCAAGAAGGGATCATGATAATGGTATCTACCTAGTAAGGTTGTTCTGAGAATGAAACAAGACAAAGCATATAAAGGCATACCACAGTAGCTGCTGTTAATAAATGCTTAATAAAAGCCGACTGATAACTTCAGAAGAAGAACCTGTTCTCAGTTCCATCTTCAGACATATAAACAATCTGAAATCAAGTTTATATGTCTTACTCCATGCACTCATGCCTATTTTCATCTGTTCAAGGGTTGCACTCTGGTACTGAAATAAGACGGTAAGAAAATTTTAAAAAATGAGACTATATGTGTAAAGAAATTTAATAGGGTGCTTGTCCTCAATAAATGACACTGTGATTATTATAAAATGACACCATATGTTATAAACAGATAGTCATGATCACAGGCACTATGACTTAAAAATTGATCTATGTCAAAATTTATTTTAGAATAAACTTGGACCTAAAGGCACATAGATTCAGTGGTGCTAAAAAAAAAAAACAAGAACAACAAACTCTGCATCTTTATAGTTACTCTGTGGCCTAAATATTAAGATACGGTGTGCATTTTGATCAAGTTGATGAACTTCAGGCCTGGGGAAAATCTGTGTATTTGAGAAAAAAATGTGGTGTTTTATTGAAAGAATATACCTGTTGCTGTGTTTGGTTTGCAAGTCATTTTTCCAGGTAAACCATCGGGTGGGGTGGGAAAAATTAGAGGAAATAAATAAGGGAAATAAGAGGAAAGAAAATAAGTCCTCTTTGGGGATACTCCCCACAGGATTGATGTACTTTCTAAAAATGGGACTGGAAAGTGAAAAGTCGGAAGAGCATTACAGAATGTAGCAGGCTTGTGAAAGAGTGACCAATATATTGCTAGCTTATATTCTTAGAGGGAATGGAAATTCACACAGGGGAAGTAGAAAAGATGATCTTATCTAGCCTCTGTATGAATTCAACTAAAAGCTAAAAATACTTATTTTTCCTAAGTAAAAAAAAAAATGATTATCTACTCAAACAGGAGCTATATAATTACTTTGGTATTGAAATCTGAAGGTGAGGTGAGATTGATCAAAGCCTATCCAATAGGAATTTTGAAACTGTGATATTTGTAAGGCTAAATTTCAAAAAAGATCATTTAGGCAGATTTGGCCATAGAGTAAAAAGTTTTACTGGATATTTCATTTCATCACACAACCCCTCAAAGTTGTTCCCAAATTTTATATTTGATTCTTATATTTAATTCATTTAGTAACATTAGCCAGGAACCAGATTTTTAGTCAAATTAAAATAAAGACAGAATTTTATCTCCATATTAAAGTAGAACTACTCTCTCTCTCAGCTCTATTTTTTTTTTAAGATTTTATGTACTCATTTGACAGAGAGAGAGAATACACAAGCAGGGGGAGCAGCAGGCAGAGGGAGAGGGAGATGCAGGCTCCCCACTGAGCAGGGACCCCGATGTGGGGCTAAATCCCAGGACCTGGGGATCATGACAGGAGCCAAAGGCAGGCACTTAATGACTGAGCCACCCAGGTGCCCCTCTCTCAGCTCTTATATGTGGTCTTCATTGTCATATGCTTGCTCAAGCCAATAGGACTTTTATGGACCTATGTTTCCGAACTTTCAACACATCCTATCAATTATTTTGATTGATAGACTCGCTGTTCTTGTCAAAGAGAACAGAATCTTCTGCCAAGTTAAGCAACACCCTCTCTCCCTCCACGAACACCACTCAGGCATTTGGAGTGGAACCTCATGTGAATTCCCAGAACCCTTTTAATTAAAAACATTTTGACTGGTAAATCTGGATTTATACTGTATTATAGTGTTACCCACTTTCTCAAGTGTTCACTAAATAAGTCATATGGCAAATTTTAAAATACTTTTCTACATAATGAATTTAATATTTAATGATGAAATCATCTTTGTCTATAGCCATGATTATCAAACTACAGTGCCTCCTGGACATAATTATTTACTCATATTTTATTCCCAAATTATTTATAATTTTAAAAATAATAATTGTAATTTTTGAGTACATGCTCAATGTTTAATTATTTACATGTGTAATCTCAAGGTGTCATCATAACACTTCCCGAAAAGGTAGTTTCTGAAAGCAGGAGACGGAAACAAGACTTAAGCATATGTCTGAAAGACCAGTGCCAGTAGATTTCACAACATTATAGTTGTTGCAATCACTCCTTTCTGTTCCAACTAAGGTCAAAGTCTGTCAGAGTTTTTCAACAATGGATTGCTAGTGATGCTCCTACAGCCAAATAGTTATCAATCACTAAATGACATTCCAAGTCAAGTGATTTCAGTACAGAGTTTTCATTGCATGTGACATTTTCCTACATTTCATTGAAATAATTCCTTAGGAGTCTGATGATGATAAAACCAGAGGAAAAACTTATGGGAAGGCTTCATAAAACATTATACTGTTTCCAAGACTAGGCAAAGGTAAAAAAAGAAAAGTCACCTTCTCTGGCTAACACATATCCTGTAAGGCACATGTAATCCCAAACATCTTTATTCACTTGCTTCTTTATCCCATATTGATATCTTGAGCCCTACTCTGATGTTTGGCACTATAATAGAGTCTGGGAATATCATGATGAGCAGAATAATTCCCAGGAGCTCAGAGTTTATGCAAAAGGACTTACTAAGACTTGAATTTAAACTACAGATTTCTGGGGCACCTGGGTGGTTCAAATGGTTAAGCGTCTGCCTTCAACTCAGGTCATGATCACCAAGTCCTGGGACAGAGCCCTGTGTCAGGCTCCCAGCTCAGTAAGCAGTCTGCTTCTCCCTCTCTCTCTGCCTGCCCCCCTGCTTGTACTCTCTCTGTCTCTCACTCTCTCTTAAATGAATAAATAAAATCTTTTTAAAAATTTTAAAACAGATCCCTGAGTTTCACCCTCACAAATCTAGATCCTATAGATGTGGGGAGGGACCCAACTGTCTTTATTTTCAGTAAGCCCCTGGAGTAACTGTGATGCAGCATTGAAAATATTCTCTGATCAGCAATGATCTAAAGGGAAATACAGACAAAGCAACTACAATAAAATATAAGTGCAACTACAATAAAATACAAGAAAATAAAATATATAATAAAATATAAGTGCTATAATAAAATATAAGCACTAAGCACAAGGTACTATACATAAGAGTATTTCTAACATAGACTTGTACTAAGAGAAGAAAAGAAATCAAGTTTCAAGTTTTTCTATGGTGTCTCAGTTTTCACCAAGGTTTTCTATCAAACCACTGCCAAGTTGAATCATCAAAAATGTGAATATACAAAAAAAGGAGAAAACCTATCAAGAAAAGGATAGGTAAGGAATCCAGTGGGAGGAAAATATGCCCCAAGAAACAAAAGGAAATTTGCCACAGGTGCCTCATGCCTTGGAACAAATGAATGAGAGCCAAAATCAATTAAGTTTTTTAATTTCACAGATAAAGCATATCAGAGGAGGGGCACCTCAGTGGCTCAGTCGGTTAAGCAACCGACTCAATTTCAGCTCAGGTCATCATCTCAGGGTTGTGAGACTGAGCCCTGCGTCGGCTCTGCGCTGGGCATGGAGCCTGCCTGAGATTCTCCCTCCCTCTCCCTCTGCCCCTCTCCCCTTCAGAAAGAAAGAAAGAAAGAGGAAAAAAGAAAGAAAGATAGATTAGAGCAAGAACACACCAGGAAATTGCCCTCAATTCCCTGCAAGAAAAAGAGGCGACAATACCAACATCAGAAACGTTAGAGTTTGGGCGCCTGGGTAGCTCAGTGGGTTAAGCCTCTGCCTTCAGCTCAGGTCATGATCCCAGGGTCCTGGGATCAAGCCCCGCATCGGGCTCTCTGCTCATTGGGGAGCCTGCTTCCCCCTCTCTCTCTGCCTGCCTCTCTGCCTACTTGTGATCTCTGTCTCTGTCAAATGAATAAATACAATATTAAAAAAAAAAGAAAAGTTAGAGTTCAAGGCAAAAGCAGTAAAGAAGATGAAGAAGGGGGTGTCTTGGTGGCTCAGTTGGGTAAAGCTTCTGCCTTCGGCTCAGGTCATGATCCTGGGGTCCTGGGATCAAGCCTCACATTGGGCTCTCTGCTCAGCAGGGAGCCTTCTTCCTCCTCTCTCTCTCTGCCTGCCTCGCAGCCTACTTGTGATCTCTGTCTGCCAAATAAATAAATAAAACCTTTAAAAAAAAAAGAAGATGAAGAAGGGAATTTTATAATGATAAAAGGTACAAGCTACAGTGAAGATTAAATCACAGTGTTTGAAATGACTATCAAAATTATTAAGGCAAATGTTGCAGAAAATACTAGAATGAATAGATATAAAAATTAAGTAGATAAACATAAGAAAAGATATAAAGAATCCATACAACAATTAATAGAAGAAATGATACATATTATGTATCATATATATTTGTATATATATGTATTTGGATATGGATATTTGCATATACTATTCATTATTTTTTCATTCCCATTGTTTTCTAAATATTCTGCAATTTCAATTTTGACTTCCATTATGAATGGCATTAGTTAAGAGAAAGATTATTTTGTAGCATATTTCTATTATTATTAACTAAAATCAGGAGTTATACTTTCGTATTGTATTTTAATTTAGAAATTGAGGAATCTTTGTGGACTATCTTATGAACAATATTATATGTATACAAATTCCCTTAAGAACTATTCACACTTGTATCACTAAAATATGAAAACATTAAAAACATTACATAGGAGAATATGTCTACATATGCATATATATTTATAAAACTTCCCTTATATATATTTATAAAATACACACATACATTAAAGGGTAAAAGCTAAAAATATAGAATCATCCTTTTTTATTCATTATGTTTCTAATTTATAAAAATTTATAAAAATATAAATTAAACCACAATTAATAGCTTAATAATTGCTAAAATTTCAATGTATTGCAAAGTTCAGTCTCTGATCATAAAAAAATGTATAATAAATATAGAAAAACTGAGTGTCTTTTAACTAACGCAATGCAAAATATAAAATCAGAATTGCAATTGTGGAATATTTAAAAAGTAATGAGAGTGAAAGTAGGATCAATAGAATCAAGCCAAAGCAGTGATCTTAGAGGAAAGAATATGTATATTATATGTACCTATAATTTCAGATAAATAAAATACATAACTATGTAATAATAAAATACAAATATATATTTCATGCAGACATACATGCACACATAAATTTAGACTAAACAAATTTACCCAAGGGAGTTGTCTGTAAAGAAAATCCCTAAGATAATAAAATACATTAACTGCAAGGAATCTCAATTGAGAATAAGGGAAAGAAAGCAAAAACATACAAAATTAGAAATGAAATCGAGGGGCACCTGGGTGGCTCAGTGGGTTAAGCCTCTGCCTTCAGCTCAGGTCATGATTTCAGGGTCCTGGGATCGAGTCCCGCATCAGGCTTTCTGCTCGAAAGGAAGCCTGCTTCCTCCTCTCTTTCTGCCTGCCTCTCTGCCTACTTGTGATCTCTCTCTGTCAAATAAATAAATTTTTAAAAAAAGAAATGAAATTGAGTTAATAGCCAGTGTGATGATTAAAAGTTCACAGATTCTCAGCCACTTCTCCCATCAGTGGAGGAGCCTAAGTCCCAGCAAACATGGCCTTTGAGTTAGGCCATGTGACATGTTCTGTCCACTGAAACATTAGTAAATGTGTGTGGTGGAGGGTGTGGGGGGACAGAAACCTGGTAAGGGCTCGTGCTTTGTGGCTGGCCTTCTTGGAACTCTGAGACTACTGGGATGTGAAGAAACCCAGGATAACCTTTAGGGGAATGAAAAGCCACTAGAGGAGAATGAACCATGATTTTTTAGCAGACAACCAGCACCGTTTGCCAAGTTGTGTGAGTGCATCCTTCTGGAACCTCCACTTCCTGTTGAGCTGTCAGATGACTGCAGCCACAGGACTGATCCCAGTAAAGACCCCCAAACTGCCAACCACAGAATCATGATAAACAATAAACTGTTGTGTTAAGCCATTAAGCTTTGAAATGACTTATTAGATAGCAACAGATAAATGAAACAACCAGAGATATAAGGACATTCAAATGTTCATTAGAAAATGTCTTATTCAAGTTCATGAAAATTAATTTGATCAATGGAATAAAATAGAAAGTTCAGGAATGAAGACAATTCATTTTGGAATTTGTTATATGATAAGGTTGGTACCCCATGTCAATGCTGTAACAGATAAAATAGTCAATAAAAGTTGTGGGAACAAAAGCCTAGGTAGGCACTTAGAAAAAATAAAACTGATCTAAACTCCTTACACATAACATTTTCCAGATGACTCAAATATTAAAGAAAAAACACGAAGTTGTAAAATTATTAAAGCAGTCAAATATTTTCATAATGCTGGATTGGAGAAGACCTTTCTGGGTAAGAAACAAAAACTTATCTCCAGAGAAGATAAGATAGACAAATTTGACTACCTGATAATTAAAATTTTCTGCTTGACCCTTAAGGAAAAAAATAAGTCATAAACTAAGTATAACCAAAAAGGGGAAGAATCATTTGAGTATTAGTTTCTTTTATTTTTAAGATTTTATTTATTTATTTGAGAAAGAGACAGTGAGAGAAAGCTTGAGAGAGGAGCAGATCAGAGGGAGAAGCAGACTCCCCATGGAGCTGGGAGCTTGATGTGGGACTCAATCCTGGTACTCCAGGATCATGACCTGAGCCAAAGGCAGTTGCTTAACCAACTGAGCCACCCAGGCACCCTGAGGATTAATTTCCTTAACTGCAGCAAATTTCCTTAACATACAGAAAGTACAGTGCTTTATAAATCGATCAATAAATAAAAACAACCAGATGGATAAATAGGCAAAAGGTGAGTTCACACCAAACAAATACAAATGGTGTATAAATATATTGAATGTTTTTCAAACACATTCATTAAGAAATTACTAGTAAATAATGTATTTCTGTAAAGAATGAAAACATTTGATAATACCAATTGCCAACAAGAGGCCCAGAATCAGACCTAGTCATACATATTCATAGGATCTCTTTGGAGAACATATTAGCCCATCTACCAAAATTCTCTGCTCTTAGATCCAGTAATTCAGCTTCCAGGAACCAATAATCTATGGGCATACTATGAAGATACTGTATAAGAATGTCAACTGTGGAATATTGGGAAGACCTGAAAGCTCATCAAAATAAAATTGGTTAAGTAAATTAGAGTGGCTCCTGGGAGGTGCAGTCAGTTAAGCATCCAAGCTTGGTTTTGGCTCAGGGTTGTGAGCTCGAGGTCTTGAGATACAGCCCTATGTGGTGCTCTGCGCCCAGCATGAGTCTGTTTGGGACTTGCCCTCCTTCTCTATCTGCCCCTCCCCCTGGTGCTTGCACACACTCTCTCTCTCAAATAACTAAAAAAAACTTTAAAAATAGAGTATATTTATACGTAGGAATTTGTAAATATATATATATGTATATATATATATATATATTAGGTGAAAAAAGCATTTATAGATTATACTAATATTTTTTAGATACAATTTACATGTCAGCATCTAGAGATCAGCTTTATTCTTTTTAATTGTTTTGGAATTACAATACAATCCCTTTGTATGAATAAGCTTTATTATATATATTTACAGATGTGGCTATATCTACTCTATCTATCTATGCTTATTACATAAGAAATTTCAAAATAAGTACAGGGAGACTCATTTTTCATTATATATTGTTTTAAATCATTTAAAACTTTTTAGCTGTATGAATATTTTAATTGCATAATAAGAAATAACTTACTGCCTTGTCCGCAATTTGTTAGGATGAGCTTGAACAAATACATCTTCTTAGCTATAAAACCGTGCATGTCATGGAGCACCAAGTGCTTATTACTTAAGACTTAAAATGGCGTTGTCAGTAGACGACTATGAAGTGGTATCGCTGTGACTATGGAAGTCAACGAGGCCCACAGTGAACTCTTTCCAGGACCCCCTTGAGGGCTCCCCGGTTTTCTTACCATCAGGTGGATGGACACAGAGGACTTCATGCTTATGGCAACAATGGAGTCTGGAAGTCTGGAGGGGTCTTGGCCCCTGTCATCGCATACCCCACATTACACTGGCAGCTTGACTATAAAACTGGATGGTAGGTAATCAGTTTCTTTAAGCTGATTTATGTTACATCGACTGGCATAACATTCCTGAGGCATCAATCTGGGATAAAAAGAGCAGTGCCATGGAGGAATAAAAACTAAGTAGGAGATAAGTTTGTTCCTGATTTCGTTTTGTCCTGACTACTCCAAAGCCACCCAATCTGGATAAGCTCTTGAGAAACTAATGCATTTCCATGTCTTCTGTTCCACGACCTCACAGTAGAAGAAATAAAATTTTCTCCTAATGACCACAAGATTAGCATCATGGAATCTGTATAAAGAAAGCTTTCAAAGTTGGAATTTCAAAATCGGAGCCACGTAGGGCACAATAAACAGTTTGTAAGGGCAAACTTCACCAAGGGCATAGGGTACACAGAAAAATAGATCAGTAATTTCAAAGACGTCCACAACAAACTAAAATGTGGTACAGATAAAAACTGACCAAAAAAAAAATCTTTGTGCTCTATTTTGAAATCACGTTCAATGCTTAATATAAAGCTCACATGGTTTTAAATTAGTATGAACGTGCAAATAGTGGTGGAAACATTAAAGCACCCTTGACAAGAGGCATTCTTTTGAATGAATCAGATCACTGAAGGTTATTAAAGCTTGTACTGGGTAAGCTTGGTGTCGTGTTAGGGTAAACATTCATCACACTTGTTGCCCAAACATATTTTGGAGCCCACATCAAACAAAATGGGTTATTCAAAGGACTAGCTAAGACCAGAAATAGGTAAAGTTAATGATTATGCAAATTTGAACCTTTGGTTTCTAGAGGTGAAAGAGTATATTTCAGTACCTGTGTCTGGCCTATGATAGTCTCTAAGTGGCTAAAAATTCTTCATTATATTTTTATTTTTAAAGGATTTTTTAAAAGATTTATTTATTTATAGATCACAAGTAGGCAGAGAGACAGGCATAGAGAGAGGGGGAAGCAGGCTCCCTATTGAGCAGAGAGCCTGATGCGGGGTCCTGATCCAGGACCCTGAGATCATTACCTGAGCTGAAGGCAGAGGCTTAATCCACTAAGCCACCCAGGCGCCCCATATTTTTATTTTTAAAAACCAGTTCTCACAAACCTGACACTCACAATTGGTTTTATTTTAGCTTTTTCTTTTGTTTTAAGTTTTGTTTTATGTGTGTGTGTGTATGTATGTGTGTATGTGTTTAAGAAAAAGAAATGTGGGGTGCCTGAGAGGCTCAGTGGTTTAAAGCCTCTGCCTTCATCTTGGGTCATGATCCCGGGTCCTTTGATGGAGCCCAGCATCATGAGCTCTCTGCTCAGGGAGCCTGCTTCCTCCCTCCCTCTCTGCCTGCCTCTCTGCCTACTTGTGATCACTGTCAAATAAATAAATAAAATCATAAAGAAAAAGAAAGTGTACGATTTGGAATTTGGTGAAAATAGGAATATTTACAAAGTTATACTGAGAGATAATTGAATAGCTTTTCATCATCTGAACTAACTTCAATCTCCAAAAGATTCTTTTTTTTTTTTTCATTTCTTTTCAGCGTAACAGAATTCATACATAGTTTTACACCACACCCAGTGCTCCATGCAATGCGTGCCCTCTACAATACCCACCACCAGGTTCCCCTAACCTCCCACCCCCCGCCCCTTCAAAACCCTCAGGTTATTTTTCAGAGTCCATAGTCTCTCATGGTTCATCTCCCCCCCAATTTCCCTCAACTCCCTTCTCCTCTCCATCTCCCCATGTCCTCCGTGTTATTTGTTATGCTCCGCAAATAAGTGAAACCATATGATAATTGACTCTCTCTGCTTGACTTATTT
>PISX010009904.1:41502-73187 GCA_004024625.1 Mellivora capensis | reverse complement strand
CAAATGATAATGAAAACACAACGGTTCAAAATCTGTGGGACACAGCAAAGGCAGTCCTGAGAGGAAAATATATAGCGGTACAAGCCTTTCTCAAGAAACAAGAAAGGTCTCAAATACACAACCTAACCCTACACCTAAAGGAGCTGGAGAAAGAACAAGAAAGAAAGCCTAAACCCAGCAGGAGAAGAGAAATCATAAAAATCAGAGCAGAAATCAATAAATTAGAAACCAAAAAAAACAATAGAACAAATCAACGAAACTAGGAGCTGGTTCTTTGAAAGAATTAATAAGATTGATAAACCCCTGGCCAGACTTATCAAAAAGAAAAGAGAAAGGACCCAAATAAATAAAATCATGAATGAAAGAGGAGAAATCCCAACCAACACCAAAGAAATACAAACAATTATAAGAACATACTATGAGCAACTCTATGCCAACAAATTTGACATGCTGGAGAACAGCATGGAGATTCCTCAAAAAGTTGAAAATAGAACTACCCTATGACCCAGCAATTGCACTACTGGGTATTTACACTAAATATACAAACATAGTGATCCGAATGGGCATGTGCACCCAAATGTTTATAGCAGCAATGTCTACAATAGTCAAACTATGGAAAGAACCTAGATGTCCATCAACAGATGAATGGATAAAGAAGAGTGGTATATATACACAATGGAATACTATGCAGCCATCAAAAGAAATGAATCTTGCCATTTGCGGCCACGTGGATGGAACTAGAGGGTATTGTGCTTAGTGAAATAAGTCAATCAGAGAAAGACAACTATCACATGATCTCCCTGATATGAGGAAGTGGAGATGCAACGGGGGGGTTGGGGAGGTAGGAAAAGAAGAAAAGAAACAAGATGGGATCGGGAGGGAGACAAACCATAAGTGACTCTTAATCTCACAAAACAAACTGAGGGTTGCTGTGGGGAGGGGAATCGGGACAGGGGGGGTGGGGTAATGGACATTGGGGAGGGTATGTGCTATGGTTAGTGCTGTGAAGTGTGTAAACCTGGCGATTCACAGACATGTACCCCTGGGTTAAAAATACATTATATGTTTATAAAAAAAAACATTAAAAAAAATTAAAAGAGTGCTTCACAGCAAACAATTTGTGAGAATAGGGAAAGTAAGAATGAGTTCAGGAAGTCAGAAAGGGAGACTTATTGTTGAACTCCAGGAAAGTAAGCAGAGAGTAGAAGTCCATTGGTGCTCCTTCTATTTACAAATATACATATATGTGTATACATATATGTATACACATATATATATATAAATTTGCGCTACTGCTGAAATATTCTTGAACAAATTTAAGTTAGTTTATACTTTCTAGTAAATCATAGATGATGCTCAGTTATTATAATAGGGTAAATATAGTAATAATTGATAAAGTTAAAAATCATATCCTATAAGTTATAGTTCAAGCTTTTCAAAAGATTGACATGAAATCTCTCAGGGTAGATATGGAATTCAGAATTCAGAGGTTCTTTACAGAGGTCACAAATACCACCGGAAACAGTGGCTCTGGCAGTCATGTCAAATAAAGAACACAAAGTTAGTTAGTTTACATGGTTGCTAGTTTATATACTACCCTCTTTTAAATAAAGAATAAGCTATCCTGGCATACTTATCATTAAGTCTCTTATTGGAGAAGTAAGAGAAATATGAACACCTATAAGGAAATTTAAATATAGATAAAGTGATTTTTTGAACAGGAATACACACAAGATTAATGAAACAATGAATACCTTCTGATCCACCTGTTTGTAATCAGTTGAAAATGACTAAAGGATAAAATTAATTTGATAGAATATGAATATTTGTAATAAGAATGATAATTACTCTAATGTCAGTGAAATAATAATATTATCTACAAACACACACACATATCTATGATAATTCAGAGAGAGTCTAGCTATGTTATACTGTTAAACACTATCACTATTATCTTTTACTGTTTTGCTAGGCAGTAGGAAAAAGCAGGACTCCACAATTAGATTGTCCAAGTTGAGCTTCCAGACTCTAGACTCCTCCACTTAAGAACATGGGCATGTTATCAACCTCTCTGTGCCTTATGTGTAAATGGAAGGTATAAAGATGGATATTACCTATTTCTTAGTGTTTTAGGAAGAATGGCTCAACACATACTGCCTATAAAGCCAGACTCCTTTATTTCTAAGTTTAGTAATTTCCTCTAGGAATACTGTTCTGACCAGAGATTCCCACTTCCCTCCCCATCTGTGCTGATAACCATTGCATTTATTTTACAGGGCACTTAACAGATTGAATTGCAATTATGTTAACATGCTCATTTTTCCTAGTCTCACAAACTGAAACGTTGAGGATGGTGGTAGGCATTGAGCCTGTATGGATTGGCTTTGTATATTCAGTGACTTACACTCTTGTCTACCACATGGCAGGCATTCAATAAATATGTGTGGAATAAACTCTTGAGTGTTTAAGGTGCATTATTAAGTAATAACCTGGTAGCCTAAAGGAAGCAATTTATTTTCCAGAGTCTAATGGTGTATGTGCATAACGTGTCTAAGGAGAAAGTTTCATTATTGTCTTTCCCTCAAGTTGGAGATATTCTTAATAAGCTATTTTATTACTCTGCTGAATAGAAAATTTCATGATCAAGGAGAGTAAATATCATTACAGAATCTGGTTCACTGATATGACTCAAAGAAAATTAAATACTTGAAAGATCTTACTGACCTAATATACTGCAAAGAAATACAACTGTAATTATTTCCTAGAGTTGTAATTGTCATTTATATTTCTACATCAATGGTCTGGTTTATTTTTCAAAGTCCAGAAGAAACAAAAACCTAATGGATGAGGATTATTTAAAATAGAATTATCACATGTTGCTAATCATAGTAATTATTTCAAATATTAACAAAATGATATTTTGTCACTTAACTGAAGTTTAAAGAACCTAGAATCATGCTCACAGACCTAAACCCCTGAAACAAATAATACATTATAAGTTAATTTAAAAAAGAAGAAGAAGAAGAACAAAAGGAAGAAGGAGGAGGAGGAGGAAGAGGACCTAGAAGCATAAAGCAGGAGAGCAGGAGCCTGGAGTCTGTTCCCTTGTTGACCACCAAGTGGCTGGTACAACCACTCTGGACAACAGTTCAAGCTCCTGAGAATCTTAGCACTGTTATGAGTCATAGAATTAGATCAGTGGTTTTTCAATATTTTATCAGTGGAAACCATTTTTAAAAGATAATTTTAGAGAAATTTGATTTATAAAATAAATGCAAGTGGGGTTGCTCTTGTTAAATTGTTTTAGGGCCTTGTGTTTATCAGGTACTCATGTCCTTTAAAATGGCACATATGATACCTCCAGGAAACTGCAAATGTCTTCAAGGTGTGAAGTTTAAAAACTAGTGTGATAGTTTATATTTGATACGGTTTTTATCATAAAATTTACAATTTTATCTACTCTATATTTTAGATATATTTAATACCTCATAATAATTTAGACCAGATTATGCTAAAAATGCCCTGAAAGTTTATGTTTTCTGCAAAAGACACCATGTTGTAATGTATGCATCATTACGAAAATATCTCATGGATAATTTTTTTGTGTTTAACATATCAAGCTTATACTTTTATTTACTTTTTTTTGAGTAAGTAATATGAGCTTAGATATAATTTAAATAGAATTTAATATGAAAAGTTGATAGACAGTTTGAACCTTATATAACAGGATGTTATTTAGAGTTTTACATGTTAGAATTTTACCTAAAAGTCTAAATCTGATAGCCTTATACAATTGTGCTCAGATTTGGAAGAAAATCTGTGAGATCAAACTGTTGTATCTGATATAACTGTTATATCAAACAGATATAACATCTGTTATATCTCTTTTGGGGTTATTGGACCCAATTCCAATGTGGGAGATAGATTCCTCCCCCGCCAAACACCAAGCAATTCTCAGACACCAGCAAGGTGTTTGAGAGTTGAACCTAATTCTGACATTCTCCACTGCAGCAGATTCCACAGATTAAGGTTTCAGTCCTACAAGACTGCCCCCACACCCCCACTTCAGATGATAGGAGCCTTATGATGTTGTCTGTGCTTCTTCTTTTTTAGATTTATTTATTTATATGAGGGAGAGAGAGTGCATGCATGTGAGTTGGGCGAGGGTAAGAGGGAGAGAATCTTCAAGCAGACTCCTTGCTGAATGTGGAGCCTGAGATGAGCTTTATCTCAGGATCCATAAGATCCTTATCTGAGCCAAAATCAAGAGTCAGATGGTTAACTGACTAACTCACCCAGGCACCCCAACTGTGCTTCTGATGAACTATGAATTGGAAGTTACAAGAGTATCCTCCTTAGGTTCTTTTGTTTTTCTAGAATGGCTCACAAATCTCAGGGAAACACTTACATTTACCAGTTTACCAAAGGATATGATAATATTAATCAATAATCAGAAGAAGAGATACATAGGGTGAGATATGGGGAAAGATAACAGAGCTGGTATGCTTTTTCCATTCTTACCACTCTCTCCAGTCCATCTCCATGTGTTCACCAACATGCAAGGTCTCTGATCCCATCATTTTTTTTTAAACTGGAGTTTTCATTGCATAACCATAATTTACTTAAGTCATTGGCAATTGACTGATTGAATTTCCAGCCCCTACCCATTCCCCCAAGTCCAGGGTGGGATGAAAATCCTAACCCTTTAGTCACATGGTTTTCCTCGTGGCAACCAGACTCCACCCTTAGGTTAGTTGCTAAAGTCACCTTGATTAATAATAAGACACCCATTTCACCTTTATGGCTCTGAAACATTTTCTCTTTCTTTCTTTCTTTCTTTCTTTTTTTCATTCATTCTTTCTTTCAAGATTTTATTTTATTTTATTTTTCTGTCGGAGAGAGAGAGCACAAGCAGGAACAGTGGCAGACAGAGAAGGCAGAGGGAGAAGCAGGCTCCCTGCTGAGCAAGGAGCCCAATATGGGACTTAATTCCAGTACCCTGGGATTGTGACCTGAGCCAAAGGCAGACACTTAACCGACTGAACAACCCAGGCGTCCCTGAAACATTTTCAAGAACTGTGGGTGGAGACCAAATATTTCTTATAGAATCATTATACCACAGAATGCTTTACTAAAAATGGGAACACGAAGCCAGGTGTCCATTATCTTAGTAACCTCTATAAAATAAGACCAGAAATTCCGAGAACAAAAAATTATCCTCAGGTATCTGATATGAAAGTAATTTTGTATGTTGATTTTGTCTTATATGAAGTTTAATTAAAGTCACTTATTAGTTCAAGATGTTTTTCTGTAGATTTTGTGGCATTCTTTGCAGAAGATCATGCCATCTTCAGGGAAAAGAGTTTGTAACGTCTTCATTTTTCATCCAAAGGTCAATTATTTTCTTCTCTTGCAATATTGAGTGGGCTAGAACTTTCAGTACAATATTAATTAGAAGTGAAAAGAGGGCATATCTTTGTTTTGTTCTTGGTCTTTGAGGGAAAGCATTCCCTTTTTACCTATTAGGTTACATATTAGCTGTAGGGTTTCATAGCTTCCCCTTATCAGGTAAATACCCTTTTATTCCTACTTTGCTGAAAGTTTATTTCTTTGGTGGATCTTGACTTTTAACAACTATTACCACTATTTGAAAGACATATATATATATATATATATATTTTTTCATATATTTCTTTTTAGGTTGTTAATATGATGAATTATATTGATTTTCCAGTATTAAAGCAACCTTGCATTACTGGGATAAACTCTAATTCATGAAAAATTACCCTGTTTATTTATTGTTGGATTCTACTTGCTTTTTGTTGTTGTTGTTGCTTTTGTCGTTGCAAATGTTCACATCTCCAACCATTCAAAAGATGCTCTGGTTTTCTATTCTTGTAAATACTTTCTTTGCTTTTGTTGTAATTCTGAATTCATAGGAAAAGTTGCAAAATAGTCACTTTCCCCCAGTATTCTGATGGAGCTTAGACAGAATTGTTTGTTTGAAATAAAAAATTTAATTTTTAAGAACTACAAAGCTGCTCCATTTATCTATGACTATGGTTCTGTAGTTTGTATCTTTTTTCCTTTAAGTTATAAAAAGTATTGCCATACATGTGGTGTCTCCTTAATATTCCTTCATTATTTTTTCAACATCTGTGGAAACTGTCGTGATATAATTTCCATTCCTGATAATTTTTGTTTTCTATTTATTCCTAATAAATCCAACCAGAAGATTCTCATTTTTTTAAAATATTCTCAAGGAAGCACTTTTTGGTTGCATCAGTTTTTCTGTTGTTTTCCATTTTTCTATTTCACTGATTTCTGTTAATCTGTAAATTCTTTCTACTATTCACTTCATGTGAGGATACTTTATTATTCCCCTACTGTCATTAGGGTAGCTCTCTCTCTCTCTTTTTTTTTTCAAGTTTATTAACTTGGAAGTTGATGTCATTGACTTGTGATCTTCAATTTTTATACAGGAATCTAAAGATGTAAATTTGTCTCTAAATATTGCCTTAGCTTTATCTCATATAGTTTTTAATGTTGTTTTCATTTTTTATTTGGTTCAAATACTTTAACATTTTCCTTTGAAAACTTTTTCAATTAATGGGTTATTTGTGTATGTTATTTATTTTCCTTATATTCAGGAATTTTTCAGTTTTTGTTTTTGTTATTCTCATCTCTTTTAATTCTGTTATGAGCTTGAGTATTTTGAAATTTCTTAAAACATAATTTATGGCCCACATATGGCCTGTGATAGTAAATATTACATGTGAACTTGATAGTATTCTGCTATTATTGGGGCACGTGGGTGGCTCAGTCAGTTAAGCATCTGCCTTCAACTCAGGGGTCCCAGGATTGATCCCTGCCTTGGGCTCCCTGTTCAGCAGGGAGTCTGCTTCTCCCTCTCTCTCCAACTGTCCCCCTGCATGTGCTCTCTCTCTCAAACAAATAAACAAAATCCTTAAAAAAAAGGTATTCTATTATTGAATGGAATGGAATGTTAAATATCAAAGAAGTCAATTTGTATGATTGTGTTATTCAAGTTTTTCATATCTTTACTAATTGTCTGAACACTTATTCTAACAGTTAGAGTGAGAAATTGGTGGGGAAACCCAGGAAATTATTCATATATTTGACTCACCCCCTTTCAATACTATCTGTTTTTCCTTAAAAGTAGTCCATTGCATATTTTCTAAAGGCACAAATTTAGGCTAAAATTTTACTGCATAAATGGCCCCTACTAAACAGTTTTGTTGCAAAATTCTGTAATCTGGAAATTATTGTCCCTCCTATTGACCACAACTTAATTTTATAAAATCTTTCCCAAATTTCTTTTTTTTCTTTTATCTTGTTTTTAGAGAGACAGTTTAGAGATTTTGTTATATTTTATAAGGCAAAAAAATCTTCAAGAACTGTGTTATATCCAAGAATTGTGTTATATCCAAACTCTGGCTTTATTCTTCCAGTCAAGGTGACCCTTGGAATATATTTATCTTTCACAATGATAGAAAAGAATGCAATCATTGATATAATCTCAATTCAATCATTCTTTCTGAGAGTTCAATTTTGATTAACTACTAGGAATTATAAGAAAATTATGTTTTCATATAAAAGTACTTTCCTATAATACTAGTGTTATACTTCTTAATTTATATTATTTTATTCTATAATGTTAATTTTTAAGAATTGCTTTTAATATAGATTCATTCAATTTCAGTTAGGAAGCAGGCGACATTTAGAACTGCAAGCAAATTATGTGAGGAAACTCCATACAAAGGATTTGATCACTTAAATCAATTTAATTGGAACACTGTAGTAATAGAAACCATACAAGAGCACCTGTTCACTCATTTTAAATATCCACAAAGTGAAATTGATTCAAAGATCAATTACAAATGTCCTTTCTATTCAATATCATCTTTATTAAAATTAGAATAGCTTTCCTTTTTTTATTCACATATATCATTCTCTCTAACTATGCTGGACGATGTATCTCTGTGTGAGCTAGAATATAATTTAAGTTACATATTTGAAAAATACCTTTGTTAGAGAGCAGATATATTGTGTCCATTTTCTGTGGAAATAAAATTATGTTTATTGACACTACATAACCTTGGAAATTTAATTAATTTAAAAGTAAGTTCATCATATCCAGAAGATGGGGGGGGGAGTCTTATTGCACAGTTCCTTTTTTCTTCCTGTGATCTAAAGAACCAATAATAGAAAGATGTTTTAATTCATTACAGTTAGTATTTAATGAAGTACTGCTAAAGTACGTTATATTAGCTCAGAGTACCAAGTTTAGTATCTTCTTGAGGAAGATATGATGTTAAAGTTGAAGTCAGGGATATGTATTATTGTTCTTTATAGTGAGGTGGTATGAAACTGATTGAATCTTTTATTTCAGTGATTATAAGTCAGGTGTTCTTGAACTTTAGTGTTCATGTGATTCAAACATGGCATTTGGCAAAGATAGAGATTCTAAAATATTTCCACTAAAAACTTATTCAGTAAGATTGGTTGGATTCTATTTCAAATAGAATCCCAGAAAAGTTTTATAAAGGTAATCTTTTGATAATTTATTACCATTTCCAGTTAGTCCATATCCCTTTAGAATCACAGCATGCAAGCTTCTGTCTTGCAAAAAAAAATTCTGCATTAGATATTGTGTTAAATTATTTTGATATGGTATAGATCATCCAGTGTAGATGTTTTTCCCTAGTGGAAATTTGGAAAAATAGAAATTTCTGAATGGTAAAACCCAACATCCTCACAAAGAAAAGGAGGGATCTGAGGAGCTCCCTGTATAACCTGATCACAGTTATATATCTAATGTTACAATCTAGCTTTACTAAAAGCTAGATATTAAACATTAAACATAATATTAAATATTATTTATTTAATGCCACAGCTCAGCTTTTTTGTGCAAGTGTAAATACATCAGAGGTAATCTTACAGCCAATTTTGCTCGAAAAGTAAATCATAATATAATTTAAATATAAATTCATTGAATAATCTTAAGCATGAGGTCATTTTTTTTTCTCTAAAATTCAACCCTTTTGTAACAAATGAGTTTAAAGTCACAAGATAAATTATCATAAGTTAGCATGGCATGCCCTGTACTTCAACCTTCAAACAGAAAATTTTTTGACATATTTTTGCTTGTTTCAGAATCTCTCAGAGTCAGGTTTATATGTTTGTCACATGAAATTTAAGATTCTTTTTTCATTGGTTCTTGGATAATGCTGCTCAAGTTGGACATAACTACCTTACTTGAAATGAAATACAGCCAAGCCTACCAAATCTTTGTGAAACAGATGTTAAACATTTGAGAAGAACTAATAATAAATACTCCTAAGTAAGAAAAGCCTTCATCCATGGTTAAATATAAAAGATGTCTATCCTCTCCAGCAAGTGTAGGTATGTTCCAACCGTGTTCAAAGGAGATCTTAGTAGAAAAGTATAATACATTAGGAGCTCAATTAAATCAGATCTGTTACAAGGATCAAGGACATTGTCGAGAAAATGAAGAAAATGAAGCACAGCTACCTTACTACTAGACAATTTATGTCTATTCTCAAGTTCCTATAAATTAATTGATTTCATACACAAATATAATTTGGAAATGTGGGCACAATGGGAGTAACAATTACTGACCCCCCATCTCAGTTTGCCAATAAAAATGCATATGTTCATTTAAGGTCTTGACCAGGAACTGACACCTCAAGACAAAGTTAGATTATGGGCTTGGACCAAATGATTCTAAAAGTAGGAAGGCAGGAAAATGCACTTCAAGAAAAAGTGAACTATTGTCATATATGCTAATTATTTGGAAATATAATTTGCTTTAATTAACCTGGAAACCATGTTAAAATTCCAGTTAAAGGAAGATTCTAGGGTGCCTAGGTGGCTCAGCTGGATAAGCGACTGCCTCAGATCATGATCCCAGAGTCCCCAGATGGAGTCTCCTATCGGGCTCCCTGCTCAGTAGGGAGTCTGCTACTCCCTCGGACCCTCCCTTTTCTCATGCTCTCTCTCATTCTCTCTCTCTCAAGTAAATAAGTAAAATCTTTTTAAAAAAAACAAGATTCTAACTCAATAATTCTTTGGTTGGCATTTGAGAAGATCACATCACATAGCACATACCAAATTAACACCAGAGCAACCCAAAACAAAACAAAATGAAATATAGCGAAATAAATGTCCCCCATAATTTTGATGATTATAATACCTGATTTGAGAGCTTCTTTTGACTACCTTCTACCTTTTTTCAATTCACTGTCCAGGATCCACACTCTTCCCTGAATTCTCTCCAGTATCTCCATTCTGGTTTAGCATCCATTTTTTTTACCCTTCTTCCTGGGTAAAACAAATTCTTCTGTGTCTATTATGCTAAGCAGTTTGGTTATACTCAAGGCCCATGCAAAATTTGCATATGCTAAACCTGTAATGCACTAGGAAAATAGGATTCTTGCCACTTAAAGTCAATTTTGTTTCTGTTAGATTAAAAAGAGTAGCAATAATTTGGGGTGCCTGAGTGGCTCAGTGGGCTAAAGCCTCTGCTTTCGGCTCAGGTCATGATCTCAGGGTCCTGGGATGGAGCCCCACATCAGGCTCTCTGCTCAGCAGGGAGCCTGCTTCCTCCTCTCTCTCTGCCTGCCTCTCTGCCTACTTGTGATCTCTCTCTGTCAAATAAATAAATAAAATCTTTTAAAAAAAATAAAAAGAGTAGCAATAATTCTAGTGATGTATATTGACATTTACTGACTCCTGTCTTAGCCCTCATCCTTATAATCAAAAGAGGTCCTAACGTAAGAGGAAGGTTTTTCCTACACATGATTCTCTAAGGTGCATATTGTATGAAACTGATCTCTAACTTATTAACTCATTCTTAGTCAAGAAGAGAATTTCATATATAATACCTAGGATGATTTCCCCTCTTGTGTTTTACCAAATAATTTAAATACTCACTTGTTATGGTATGAAATTTTTATTGTGATGACCAAAACATAGGTTCACAAATTCCAACTTAACTTTGAAATTCTAAATTATGTAGGGAATCAGTCTAATAGTCAAATCAAATTACCCATAGTATCCATAATGTTTAAGAATTTGAATATTCTGGTTGATCAGATATTGTGACTAATTTGGTGGTAACATACAATCTCTTGTCATTTTTAGTAAATGTGTAAAAAGAATCACTAAAAAATAACATTTACTGGGTGCCTGGGTGGCTCAGTGGGTTAGGCCACTGCCTTCAGCTTGGGTCGTGGTCTCGGGGTCCTGGAATCGAGTCCTGCATTGGTCTTTCTGCTCAGCAGGGAGCCTGCTTCCCTCTCTCTCTCTCTCTGCCTACCTGTAATCTTCCTCTGTCAAATAAATAAATAAAATCTTTAAAAAATAATAACATCTACTGGTTATGCTGTACGATTTGTTTAATGATTCAGAGAGTATCTAAAATCTTCAAGGTAAGCAAGATGAAGCTTAACAATGTCATTTATGGCACTGATGAAAATGCATATTTATAAAGGTTTTCATGTGAATAAAGTCTAGCAATAAGTTATATTTAAATTTATTTGAATTGTTACTGCTTAAGAAAAGATGGCTACAATGAGTGAAATGTTAGAGTATGGACAATTTTTGAAGTTACTGGAAATATTTTAATTACATAGAAATGAATAATACCATTTTTAATGTCTATTTTTAAATTTTTAATCTTTTCTGCATTAAATTTCCAAGAATGTTACCCTAATACATATGATCGTGACTGGAATTATTTCTGTTTAACATTTATAAAATATCTACTATATACCCACACTGATGGTAGTACACTGGTGTCACACTCAAGGAAATTAAAATCTGGTAATAGTTCAGTTGAATTTGCAACCAATAACAGTGAGATACTTGCATGATATGATGAAAATAAGAACAGAGGGTTGCTCCCATTGTTCCAGCTCTGTCAGCTCATTAGTTCTTGCAGATTTGGGTAAGCAGTGGAAACGGGCATCTCTGGCACCAGTAAGGAGCTGCATCTTTTGGAGCAGAGAATAGGGAGAAAAAAAAAAAAAGAAAAAGAAGAAGAAAGAAACCAGATGCCTCTGGGCTTTGTCAGAATCAGTTGAAATCTCTGTGTTGAATGAAATACGGAGACGGATATCTCAGCAAAACTTAGGTTGCAATGCAATTCTGGTTGGGGCAAGGAATAGACTGGCAGACTAACTACCAAGGTAGGAGGGAAATGAGGACCATGAAAAAGCCACAGTAATCTTGATGAATTCACACACATCCTGGCTGTGTACATGAACACTTAGAAGGGAACAGAAAGTGCCCTGGAAATCTGCACATGCTTTCAGATTGTGAGGTCATGTGCACATGCAAGGGAGACATGAGAGAAACTAGGGAAAAGTAAAAAGCTGACACAGAAATTACTCTTAGGAAGGAAGGGGCTTAGAACACACACACACACACACGCACACACACACACACACACACACACCAGAACAGAAAATTAAAACTGAAAAGAAATGAACAGCTATTGGTCGCAGGGTAAGCAGCCTCCATGGAATTAGTCCATACAAGCTGTGAAACAATTAAACAAAGTAACAACAGCAACCACAGCCACCCTTGCTGGGGATCAGAATTCAGAGATTTAATACATATTACCTAAAATGTCTACTTTTCAACAAAAATTATTGGACATGGAACGAAAGAGATGTGTATGATTCATAGCTATTTTTTTTTAATTTAAAAAACAAAACAAAAAACAAAGACCAAAGGCACAGCATGCCCCTATTCAAACCTTTGGTGGAATAAGTACCTTACCCACAAGGGAGAGGGAACGTCACTAAATTTAAAACAAAACAAAACAAAAAAACAGACACAAGATCCAACTCTGAGTTTTGCAAGACACAATGTAGACTCAGACATAAGCAGATTGAGGGTTTTAGGATGGAAAAAGAGATAGTGTGCAACAAAAAATAGGAGAGCGGGAGTGGCTATACTATTATGAGACAAAATAGATTTCAAGAGAAACACTATCAGAGACCAAGAATGACACTTAATAATGATAAAGCGACAAATTCGTCAGAAAGTTATAGCAATTCCAAACACATTGTCAAATAACAACAGAACTACAAAATACATGAAGCAAACACTGGCAAAAGTGAAGGGAGAAATAGACCATCTAGCAGTGATAGTTGGAGAGTTCAATATTGCATTCTCAATAACGGATGGAACAATAGGACAGGAAGTCAACAAGAGTATAGGAGACTTGAACAGCACAATTAGCCAACTTGATCTAACTGACATGAAGAGAACGCTGCACACATCAGCAGCTCAGTGAACATTTTTCTGAGGGGCACAGGGAATATTCTCGATGATAAATCATAATACTGGGTCATAAAACAAGTCTCAATAAGTTTTAAAGATTGAAATAACTCAGTATGTTGTTTGACCTTTATGCCATTAGAAATCAGCCACTAAAGGGCTATATTTGTAGGTCTATTTTCAAATAATTATAAATTAAGGAAAAATATAAATAACGAAGGAGTCAAAGAGGAAGTCACAAAGGGATTTAGAAAGCATTCTGAGATGAATGAAATAAAAAGTACAACACATCAAAATTTATGGGAGGTAGCTAAAGCAATGTTTAGAGGGACATTTATAACTGTAAAAGTCTGTGCTAGAAAAGAAATAAAAATCATTAGCCCAAAGATCCAGTTCTAGAAACCACAAAAAGGAGCTATATAGTCACAAAATAAGCCCAACCAAGAAAATAATAAAAATTAGAGCAGAAATCAATAAAACTGTAGAAAATAAAAAGAGAAAGCAGTGAATATAAATCTGATCTTTGGAAAGTTTTTTAAAAAATTGGCAAATTAGCTAGATGGATGATGTAGAAAAAGAGAGAAGATAGAAATGACCAAAATGAGGAATATAGGTAGAGATGTAACTAATAATCTTACAAAAATACAAAATGATAAAGGGGCACTGTTATTAACTTGGTGTCAACAAATTATATAATTTACATGAAATCCCCAAATTTCTGCAAAAGAAAAAATTACCAAAACTGGCAAAAAATAGAAACTCTGAGTAGGCCTATAACAAAGTTTGCAACATTAAAACAGAAATAAAACCTTTGTACAAAGAAAAAAGCCAGGTTTCATTGGAGAATTCTATCAAATATTTTAAAAAGAAATAATACAAATCCTTCAAATATCATTTCAGTAAATGGATGAGGAGAGAATGCATCTCAATTTGTTTTATAAGCCAGTATTACCCTGATACCAGATAAAGAAATATAAAAGATAAAGATAAAGATCAATTTAATTCATTAATATAGATGAAAAATATACAAGAAAATATTATCAAACTTTATCTAGCAATATGTAAAAAGGATTACACACATTTTTTTGATATATGACCATGTATATAAATGGTCAAATGATGTTATTCCAGGAATGAGGATATCTTTAATGTTCAAAAAAATCAATTAATGTAACACACTATATTAATAATGCAAATGACCAAATGCAGGACTTTCTCAACGGTGAACAAAAGTCATTTTACAAAATCCAAAATCATTCATAATAAAAACTTACTACAGGCATAGAAGGGAACTGTGTTTTTTTTTTTTGTTTGTTTGTTTGTTTTCATAAAAAGTGGAATGGAAAACCTATAATTAGGATTACTATAGATGGTGAAGGAATGATTTTCTCCTCTGAAATTGGGAATGAGGCAAAGATTTTGCTCCTGTCACTTCTGATCAATTTTGCATTGGAGGTTCTACCCAGTGCAATAGAGGGAAAAAAAAAAAAGAAGAGAAAAAAAAAGAAAAGAAAAAAAAAAGTCAAGAAACAAATTAAAAATCATTCAGAAAAAGCTGTTTTTATTCACAAACAACATGATCCTGGATATCTAAAATTGTGAAGTTGCCTCACTACTAGAACTAATAAATCCCTTGTACCAGCAAAGTCTCAGGATATAAGTTTGACATAAAGAATTAATCATATTTCTGTAAACCAGTAACAAATGAAATGAAAAATTTAAAAGTAATTCCATTACAATGGTATCAAATATAATAAAACACTTAGCAATAAATTCAATCAAACTAGTGAAAGATTTGTACATTATAAACTGTAAATTTATTAGAAGAGATTTTCATAACTAGAGAGCCATTCCATGTCAACAGCTTGCAAAACCTGATGCTGCACATGTGTATGCAATAATGACTTTGATTAATGTTATCAATATTTACCATGGTGTTCTACAGCTTGAGTTTTCTATTAACATGATGTACTCATTAAAATGTTGAAAATTAAAATCTGTAAAATAGAATAAATAATGCATATATGAAAATATGTCATCTTTGTTTATTGGACTTTTATATTTAATTTATTAATTGTGAACACGTCTGATTTTGTTTTTTCTATACAGACAGATATAGGTGCATATATGTAGATATATGCGATATGTAGATATATAATTTTTTGAAGGTTTTATTTATTTATTTGACAGAGAGAGAGATCACAAGTAGGCAGAGAGGAAGGCAGAGAGAGAGAGGGGAAAGCAGGCTCCCCGCTGAGGAGAGCCTGATGTGGGGTTCGATCCCAGGACCCTGAGACCATGACCTGAGCCAAAGGCAGAGGCTTAACCCACTGAACTACCCAGGTGCCCCAATATATAATATTTTTATTGAAGTAAATTATATGTGAACAAATATATAAATGTTTTTATAGGACTTACTATATGTTAATGATGTAAACTCTTGTTGGGAATTCATTGCAACATTTTCCCCCAGAATGATTATTGCCTTTCTAAGTACAGAGTTTTACCTGCATATTTTTTCAATATTCATTTGCATTCCACTTTACCAGTATTTGTCTTCAAAAATTCTGTTTTGTATGTCAGGTACCTAAAGGCCTTCCTAGCCCAAGACCAAAATTGTATGTACCATATTTCTTTTCCTCTGGCATTAATATACTTGTATTTAGCACTTTTAATGTTTCCTGTTTTTAGAAACTACAGATACATTAAGATGTTCAAGATTTATTGCTTTGCTGTTGGTTTTCTTGCCTTGTTTGTTCTTTTCCCATTTTTCATTCCTAGTATAATTTACTGATTGGTTTTTATCCAATTCACCTCTCCATGTCTTCTAATAAAATACTTTAAAATAGTTAAATTATTACATTTATTCATGTGGACAAATTAATACAACCTATAGTGAACATTTATAATGTTTGGACAAATTGAATTCAAATACATACACTTATTCCCTCCTTAAATGCTTCTTCCTTTTATTTCTTTTTCAAAATGATGTTCTGTATACAAGAGGTTACTTAATCTCCAAGGTTTTTATTAGAAAATTAACATGGATATGTAGATATTCAGAATGATCTATTTTCCTATAACAAATCATCTTTCTTATTTTTATCAACAACTCATACATAATTATAATCCCCCATTAGAAAAATTATCATAAATTTACTAATCCAAACATAATTAAAGTCATTATGAATGTTAGCAGTATCCTATACCATGTAATAAGGAAAAATTCTGGTTTTCTTTTGGTGACTAGCGCTAATAATTCATTTATTTTTAATTTGTACAGCATTTCCCATTTGGCTTTGACATTTTTAGTTACTAATTAAGAATTAATATAATGTGTGTGGGGAATTAATAAGTGCTTTCATGATGCTGATGAATACATATTGGTGAGGGATTGAGGTAATATTATTCTAACCACAGCATGGATACATCCAATCTGCACAATCCACAGATTATGCTCATGTAGGCACAATTTCGATATTTGTTTCCATTGTTTCTTTAAAACACAGTGAATTTGTTATCATATTTACTTTGATTTCAAGTCAGACACAATAGGTAGTGTACTTCAGACATTACATAAATATCTGATTGATCATTGAAATTTGAGTATTTCTTCTGATGGCAATATTTTTATTATTTGATTCAAGATTTACTAGACTACAGTATATTTTTCCAAATAACATTTTATGACTAATGTAGTAAGCGTAGACATTAACCTACCATGTATTTAAGTGTGTGATTTATAATTATACTTCAACATTCATGTAATTTTCTCCTATTTTTATATAAAATGGTTCTCCTTAGATAATACTACTTTGTTTTATAATTGAGATATAAAAATTATTCACATTTAATAAAATCTCTGAACATTTGTGATTAGTTTTATTGAATAAATATTAATCTAATAAACATTTGAAAAAAGCCATTTAGTATTTGTACTGCATACATTTATAAATTCTCACAGATTAAAATATAATATTATTATATTGATCTTATAAAGCTTTAAATCACAAAAGACCATCTATATAGATTAAAGGATAAATTTATTACATTTTATTACATTTTATATCATTGCCCTATTTCTTTTCCAATTAAAAAATAAAACTTGTCTTTATATAAGATTTGGATTTGTCAAGATAGCATTAGTATGCTTGACAAGCAAAAACTAACCCCTAATTGTTATGGAACAGGACAAGCACACTTAATTTAATTATTTTGTTTGTAATATTATTTTAGCAACATTTGCTCACATAAAAAATGAATCACTGTCATATAAATTCAGAGATATTAATATGTGTATCTGTTTTATATTAGTTTCTACATATAAATAGATACATAAGAATATCTATATATGCTTATATATGATAGTGTGTGTGGTTTGCAAATGTGTAGCTAACTAGCTATATCTATGAAGCAAGTGAGAAGACATATAAAAACAATACATAAATATTCAAAAACTTTTTTTTTTATCTAAAAGCTTGAAAACCCTTGAAGAAAGGGAAAAAATTGGGAATTATGTCCAAAACAGAACAATAATCAAAGCAAAATCACTGGAATGGTACTCTTTCCCACTTCCATTAGGGTATTGCAGGGTACTGTAAGTAGCCATGCATCCCATTTTATATGGTCTTGTGTATGAGGTATGTTGTGTTAAAAAATAAACTGAGGCACACTGAAATTCTCAAGACATTATTTGAGCAAACATGGATTTCAAATAGGGGACACCAAACCGAAAGTGGTTAGAACCACTCCACTGAAGGAGCTAGGGGAAATTTTTTATAAAGAAGCAGAAGCAAACCAAGGCAATCATTTGATTGTAGTTTAAGAGACTACCTTATTTGGGAAAGCCTAATTGGCTGTTTGTGATTGGTTATTCCTTGGTTTGGATTTCATAACCTTAAGGTATTTTTTTAGTATTTATTCTGGTTAAGGTTTCAGTTGGCTTACTTGGGCTTTGAAGGCATTAGAGACACTTCAGTCTAATGATCTCCCCATTTAGTTATTTTAATAATTGCTATACACAGTGACTCCCATCTGCCTATGCACAAGCAAAACCAATCACTGAGACATCAGCTATGCCAGAGGAAAGGGTTTATTTGAGAGGCAGCCAAAGAAGGAGGAGAGGAGAGAACAAGCCTCAAATCCACCTCCCCAAATGGGGAGAGAAGTTTTTATAATTACAGGTATTGAGATTATATACATATTGATAAAAAGGGTAGGGAGAATTATGTCTAGTTAAAAGGAAAGATGGAGTGCTCATTGAGCAAACACATATGTAACATATATCCCATGTTTACTTTGGCGGTAGAGACGTCACATCAGAAAAAGGCAAAATTCAGCCTCTGACCTCAGGAAGTTCTTTTAGGACAAGGATAAGGGGCAATGAGCATGCCCCCAGGGCTGGTATAAACTAATGGGGTCTTGGGCTTGTTATTTTGGATAAGAAATGAAGGGCCTTGTTTGTTCCAAGGCTACTGTATCAGTTGACCTTGAGTCCAGGCTTCTGCAGAGACAGCTGATGTATTTGTTAGTGGGTTCTGAAAAGACATACTAGCTGATTAGGGGGAATAGTTCTCTGAAAAACAAGCTTTAAATTTTGTTAGGCTCAACCTCGTTAACCTATGGGGCACTGTTTCTCCGTGATACACTCCAAACAAGGTTATTGAAGTTCTGTCATAAATACCATGATATATGTGACTTTGCTTTTGGGAATTTGTTTTTACATCTGACTTAAAAATATTTTAAAAGTTAAACTTTGAAAAACACGCAAGAAAAAAAATTAATTGTAATAAGTACAGTGAGTTCACAATGAGAATCCCAGCACAGATTTCATTGACCAAGAAAAATGTATTAGAGAACATCTAGACTTAGAAAGAAATTAAAATAGGCTCAGAATTATAGGATGAACTTACTTCCTGATGTTAATCTGTTGCTTTCACATTATTATTAAGAGTATTTGTCACTCTCAAAAGTGTGTTGGTTTGAAAGGTAAGTTCTAATTGTTATCCTCAGTTTCTTAATAAGAAAAAAAATAGAAGTTAGCTTCAGAAGCTAAGCTAAATACTATTGTAGTTTTTTTTTCAGATATATCAGAGATAAGATTCCATTTTGTATATTGATGGAGAAGGGTTTTCTCAATACAAGATTATAAAAACTTTCTCCTTACTTGAAGGGTTTATATTGAAGGAGTATAGAATGGAGATTATAGAAGGAGAGGCAAGAGTTAAATAAAAATAATCAATAAATATTAGTTCCAGTTAAGGATGAGTTCAAGAGAAAGAAAAAAAAAAAAGAATCATTTTATGTAAACTTTAGATTAACCTGGATAACTAGCCAAACTGAGGAGAGGTACATAAATGGTTGCAGAGATTTTCAAATAATGCTTAAGGCATGACCAGAAATTACTCTGTATTATTAAGGAGAATCCTTAATATTGTTAAGGAAAGCACAAAAATCTGGGGCATGCAGTTTTCTTCAGGGACTTAGAAGCAAACATTATCTTAGTAGAAATATGCTTGATAAAGCAAAGTATATAGGTTGTGGTTAAACAGGATTAAAGTTGAGAGGGGGTAATATAAGAGATTTGCATTTATCTAGAGCCTTCTGAGGAAAAAAAAAAGAGTTAAGAATAATAGCAGAAGAAGGTACTTACAGTGACATAGAGGAAAGGAGACATAAAATGAGCATGGCTATATAAATTGTATAATTGCAATATATAGCAAACATTAGGAGATTACATAAGTAATGTTTTCCATTTTGTTTATAAAATGAGAAGCTAGGTTCTCTTTATGAAAAGGATATAAATTTAACAGGATAGTGGCAAAAAATAAGAATAATTGTTCAAGAGTACAAAAGGAAATTGGCAATTAAGAATCAGTAAAACAATTAATGGGAGGATTGAAAAAACATCTTATGTTAATTTTAGATAATTATAAGTAAACGTTAGCATGCATTGAAGCTGGCTACTAAAAGTTAATTATTTTCTTAAAGATGGACTTTTCTTTGGTTAATTGATAGAAACTCATCCCTACAAAGTGATATGTGAAAATTTTCATCTCCTTGTTAAACTGACAATAGTAACAAAGTCATAAAAAGACTAATAATACATTTTTAAGTTATTTTTCTTTTGTTGTTCTGAATAGTCCTACATAATGCTTTATAGATCATTAATTTATGTATTAACTCTTGCATATATTTAAAAATTTAAAAAGCTTAAAGCAATTTTAAAAATAATTTCCTCTTAGAATTTAATGCATCAGGTCCACCTTAAACTATATCTTCCTTTAAATACAGCTTCTTGAGATGAAAATAAATTTCTTTTCCTGCTGTCATTTGGTATCAGGAGGGAAATTGCATTAATTTAAGAGCAAATCCTTTGTTCTGTCCATTTCAAGCTTCACATCCAAAATCTCAACCTCTGGATTACAACAATTTTCCCCTCCCTGAGAATGTGTTTCTTATAATGGAGAAAAGGAAATGAAAAGGAAACTCAAAATCTCCAGCTGTTTAAAACTGAAATAAAACACACACACATGCCCATACAATTTGTTTCATCTCAAAAATGTATGTGTTATCCTTGAGCGAAGATTAGGGCAATTAATTTTGGTTGTTTCCCTTACCTAAAAAATCAATCAGGCAGTGATGATATCATCAGGTACATCAAAGGTTTTAAAGAAACAGTAAATAAGATTTAATTATTGAAGTTACCACATAGTGGGTGCACTCTAGGAACCTAAACTGTAAGGCAGATTAATTTTCTTTTATTTTTCTTTCCCTGTAGCGATTGCTATAGCAACAAAACTGAATTGCATGAGAGGCGGACATCTACAAACTTTTAAGGCAAACAGCTGCTACACCATACTCCCAGTCTTTAGCATGAAAGAAAGAACAGCCATCTAAACAAAGTTTGAATGATTAATTCTACAAAAGGTCCTATTTAATATGTATTGAACAGATCTTTCATTGTTTTGGACAGAATCTTAGAAACATCATCTTTGTTAATATGCTTCATGCAAATCATTACTAGGGATAGTCTTTTTTTCTACATAAGAGTACAATAAAACTTTCTTACAGAGTTAATTAGATTTAGTAGATAGGATTATTTGTGTATGCAATGATCCTTTTATAAAGAGCCTACTCTAGCAAAATTAGAGCAAGTGAAAGTACACTTTTTATTATATAGTGTCTTTTGCTTTTTATCATTTTCAATGGATACATTGAGGCGAGAATGTCTGTGATGTAATTCATTTTATGTGAAGTAGAGCTATATATGATAGACCATAATAATGGTACAATGGAAATATGTTTGTGGACATGAAGAAATTAATATTATTGCCATTTTACCTACTATGTTTATTTTCTTATACTCTTATCCATAATAGTTTTTAACATATAGCAAATATATAATTTTTATATAGATGCAATTTTTAAGAGAAAATGCAACTTCTATAAGTAATAAACAATCATCTTGTGGGTCAAAACTCACGGGCTTTTGAAACCAAATGTATTTGAATGAATAGTTGCTATCCTGATGAAGGCTTTATTTAAAAAAAAATAGATGGCTGCATGTTGAAAGCATTTTTATTAAATATAATTAAGGGTGTTTCATGTAGTATTTCATTAGCTAATTTATCAAATATTTAAATGATTACTTGTGATTTGTTATAAGCAGCTTGATCTACCCAGGCTGGTTTTAACATTTATATATTGATTATTGGATTAGGTAAGGATACCTGTCTTAATTTGGACCCATCACAGTGATTCCCAACTATATTATTATTACTATTTATTATTATTATTATTACTATTATTGATTGGAGAGAATCATTTTCTCTCCCCATACCTCTCTCTCCCTCCCTCTTCCTTTTCCCCAATCTTCCCCTCTCTCTTGGATGAGCAAGGATATAATGCCAATGCATTGGTTAGTACCTTGAGAAAAATAAAAGCCAGTTATTTGCTAAAGCTCACAATGGCGAAGTGCAGAATGAAACAGCCTGGGAGGTGATAGCACTGAACCACTCAGCACACTCCAGAAGCCTGGAAAGTTGTTACCTTTCCAGGTGCAGGTCTTAATTCTAAATGTTTTAGTAACATGTGCTATTAAATGCTCTACTTGTTTAATGTACTTTGAGTTAGGCTTTATGTTACATAAAACAAAATCATCACTAATATACTGCCCTTCTTGACTGAAACATAATAAGTTAATTCTCCAGTTTGAACATAAAAAATTTTTTTGACCATTTTTATATGTCATTATGACCTGGTATACACAAAATAAAAAGAACATGGATATATAGAATTAAACACAAGAGGTATTTTACCTTCATTGCTCACTTTTATGAGTTTTTATATTATAAAAATTAGATGATTTTATTTAAAGAAAACTCCAGGTACAGAAGCATTTATTTTGAAAATGCAAGGACACTCAACAGTTCCATTATTGGCAAGGGTCTTAGCAGATTTAAACATACGTACTAACTTATTTATAATATTAACTCATAGTTAACAAAATTACATTAGTTAAATAACAAAATATACTATGCTATTGTCTTTCCCAAGGAAACACAATATTAATAATTTGTTACAAAAGTAATCAGATATTTAAGATGCAACTATTAATTAACTTAATATTAAAGACCTATGAAATGCAGATGATTTCAGATACATGGGCTAGAGCTATGGTAAAACAAGAATTGGTGATTCTTGTCTTATTGGAACTTATTGGCCACTAGTAATTCAGATATTTTAAAAATCCACAACATTGTATATAATCATATAATGACATAATATTCTGAAGGAAGTAACTGGTAAGCATGAAAGAGCATAATTAGTTCTCTGGGCGCTAAGAGCCAGGCTCTTTCCAGAAGATGCCACTTCCAGTCGGCAAACGGGAGAAGAATTAGGCACAAACAAATCAGCTGCAAGAGATTGGGAGCAGGGGACAACAGTCGAAAAGACTGCTGCCCGGAGCAGCTCCTCAGTCTTGCTTTTATTAGATAGAAACAATAACCAACAGAAGAGCCGATGAAGGTCAAACGTTAGTCATATGCCTTGTAGATAAACAAGAAGGAGGGCAGAATATGTCTGTACAAGTAGTATAAAGTTTATAGTTGAGCAAGCACATTCAAAGGACTTATCTAAGTAGCCACAAGTGCTCTCTGGGGTGAAAGGGGAGTTAACAGAAAAATGAAGCAGGCGGCGGCGGCGTTCTGCCCTGAGCGTTCCCAGCTGCAACGCCCTGAGCGTTCCCAGCTGCTTGGCCTCACGACAGCCCTATATCGTCCTCTTCCCCAGAGGCCTGTTGTAGTATCTGTTTTTCTTAAGGTTGTATCTAAATGTGCTTGGGAACTAGTAAAATTTCCCCCGGGGTTATATTTTAAGTAATACATTGTTCTGAGGGGCAGTTGCAAGAAGATACCATTCTGGCAAAAAAATTGTGATAAGTAACAGTTATATAATTTTGAAGTGTAGAATGTGATACGGGCAAAGGGACCAACAGGATGAAGGCTTTGATATGAGCAAAGAGAGAGCAAGAGCTCCTCTTAATCAGGAAAATGAAAGAAGGAATTTCAAGAACCTAGTAAATAGTAACTAAGAGAGTTGTACGAAATGAGACCTGAGAAACTGGCAGGAGCAAGATCATGTAAGAGTTCATAGTTCCTAGGGTGCCCCAGTGGCTCAACTGGTTAAGCGTCTGCCTTTGGCTGAGGGCAAATCCTACTAGAGTCCTGGGATTGAACCCTGCATCGAGTTCCCTGCTCAGCTGGGAGTCTGCTTTTCTATCTGCCCTTCACCCCACTCTGGTCTGGCAATCACTCTCTTAAATAAATAAATAAAATCTTAAAAAAAAAAAAAAGAGTTCATAGTTTCCTTAATTTTTGTGTGTATGTATTATATTACAAATCCAAGTACAAATTTGTTGACTTTAAACTATAACATGCTAATGTCCAAGTAAACTATTAAAATATTCATTAGCCCATTGGTTAAAAATAGATTTAAAGAGAATGAGAGATGAAGCAAAAAATACCAAATAAATCTATTAATAGGCTGTTGGCAGGAGCTACAGGTCATTAGGACTAAAATAAATACTGGTAATAGAAGAGAATTAAGTGTGTGTGTGTGTGTGTCCACATAAAATGAAGGTGGAACCAGAAAGGTCTGCTGTTTGATTCAATGTGAGATGAGAGCTCAATGCCAACATGAATTCACTGTTTCTAAAATGGAACTTTGGTTAGTGATATTGCTCTTTGCAGAATTGAAGAAGAATGGAGGAAATTTTTAAATGTGGAGTGTAGTTTGAAAATTCAGCATTCATATGTTTTATTTTAATAAATAAATTAAATTAAACTGGAGCAACTCAGTCCCATGACCCTTAGAGAAGTGAGATAATGGGCTACTCAAGAGTGAAATGCAGAAAAGAGACCCTAGCTGAAATATTAACTTGGAAATTGAGTCTTTAGATTACTCATAATAAAATGATAACATCATTTCACATATAATTAATATCTCATTACCTTTTAAATTAAGATGCAGTACAATTAACTTTATTTTTGGGTACAGCTTTATGAAATTTTTTAAAGATTATCAATTTATTTATTTGACAGAGACACACACACAGAGCAAGAGAGGGGACAGAAGCCGGGGGACTGGGAGAGGGAGAAGCAGACTTCCCGTAGAGCAGGGAGCCTGATGCAAGGCTTGATCCCAAGATCCTGGGATCATGACCTGAGCCAAAGGCAGACAGTTAATGACTGAGCCACCCAGGTGCCCCCAGGTTTATGAATTTTAGACATGTGTGCACCTTCATATAAACAGCACCATAATCAAGACACAGAACAGTCCCATCACCTCCAAAGATCCCTTTGCTATCCCTCTATAATCAATCACTTGGCCCACTCTTAGTCTCTTGTGGGCATTGATCTGTTTTCTGCCATTTGTTTTTGTCTTTGTGAAGAAAGTCATGAGCTAGAATCACTCAGTAAGTGACTTTTGAGACTGGCTTCTTTCACTTAGTCATTAAAATTCACACTGGCTGGGCACCTGGGTGGCTCAGGGGGTTAATGCCTCTGCCTTCGGCTTAGGTCATGATCCCGGTGTCCTGGGATGGAGCCCTGCATGGGGCTCTCTGCTCAGCAGGGAGTCTGCTTCCCTTCCTTTGTCTCTACCTGCCTCTCTGCCTACTTGTGATCTCTGTCTTTCAAATAAATAAATAAAATCTTTAAAAAAAATTCGTACAGGTTGTGCACATCAGTGCATTTGTGTATCTAAACATAAATATTCCCTTTGATTACTCAATACTATTGATTACTCAATACAGTGCATTTGTGTATCTAAACATAAATATTCCCTTTGATTACTCAATACTATTCCATTGTATAGATGTACTGAATTTTGTTTTTCCATTACATTCACAATTTGAAATACATATGGGTTGTTTCTAGGTTTTTATTTTATAAATAGAACTCCTACCAACATTTGCTTACTTGTTTTTATGTGAGAAAACTTTCACTACTCTAGGGTAAATCCTAATAACTAGGATTGCTGATTCATATGGTATGTGTATGGATAACTTTATAAAAGATGTTGCCAAACTAATTACATATTGACTGTATAGTTTTTCATTTCAGTAGACTATGTGTAGAGTTCTGTATACTCTGCATCCTCACTAGGATGTGATATTGTCATAGTTCTTTTTTTTTAAGATTCTACTTATTTATTTTGAGAAAGAAAGAGAGAGCTTGCACATGTGTGCATGCAAGCTGGGAAGGAGTGAGGGTCAAGGGGAGGGGGAGAGTGAGACTCTCAAGCAGGCTTCATGCTGAGTGCAAGCTTGATACAGGACTAGATCCCATGACCCTGAGATCATGACCTGAGCCAAAATCAAGAGTCCACACTTAATCAACTGAGCCATGCAGGCACCCCATCTACTTAAGCTATTTTTTAATATCTTCACTGTCATTGACTCTTGCCTTGTCATCTCAATACATATATTTCTTTGCTGGCATTTTTTAACCTTGTTCATTTCAATAGTCTTCCTTAATGACTGTTGGATAGCCATTTTTAATTTAATTATTATTTTAATTTTTCAAAGCATTTCACCATTAATATTATCTCATCATTGACATCTTTCAATTGTCTCTGATATTTGTAGAGATTTTTCTGGGGTTGTTTTTTTGTTTCTTTGTTTGTTTTGTTTTTATTTTGTTTTTGTTTGGTTTTGTTTTTGTTTTTGGTGATAAATTTTTGTTATACCAGGGACATTTTTAAATTTTGTGATACGATGCACTGTCTTGTTTAATTTCTGTAGAAAGTGTTTTTGTTTCTTTCTTTGTTTTTTTTTTGTTTTGTTTTTGTTTTGTTTTTTGTTTTTCTTAAGCTGGAATTAGCATGGCTGCATTTGGTTGACACATTCTTTTTAGGCTCTTGTGGGTTTTGGTTTTAATGTCAGTTCCATTTTCAAAGAGTTTGCAGTGCTATTCTACCTGCTCCATATGTCCACCAACCAGTAGCCACTTTTAAAAATTGAGCAGTAATTTGACTCTTTGTGTAGTATTTAAAATATTTTCTTGCAATTTTAGGATTAGATTCACATGTGCTTCCTTAGGGAGGAACCACAAGTTCAATTTCTCTGGGTCCTCCCTCTCTGTCATCTTCCTGTCATCTAGCTAGATCCCCTTTTAGGTCCTTTGGCTAGAAAACTGAGACTCTGTTTATCCCCTCTCCCCACCAGTGTGCAATTTCTTGACTGCACCTCCATTCTGATACACATGCAGAAAGACAGAGGTAGAGAAACATCAGTAGGGCTTATCCAAATATCTGGTAATATAGTTTTTTGAATTAAAGAATATTTTTCCCTTGTATAGAGTTTTAGGCCTTATGAGTCCTGGCTATCACTACTGTCCTTGCCAGAAGAATCCTTTCCTGTACATTAAGCCTGAGCCAGATGTTTTTCTGGCATTCTCTGTGGCTGTGCTGATGTCTAAGTCTTGTGTTTGAATTAGTTGAGATCAGATTGAGAAAAAATAAAAGAGGAAAATAATAATTCTGTGACATTTGAAACTCTGATCTTCTGAATATGTCTGCTACTGCTTACTTTTTGGAGCCCTCACCTAGTTCCCCCATGTGCTCTGTTTAGGTTTTATAGCTGAATTCACTGGGAGAGAAAGAGTGTATTGCACCTGCTTGACATTCAAGTTCTGAAACTAGGAACCCGCCTAATTATTTTAGTTTTACAACATCACTAAGCATACTCATCTGATATGGGACTTTCTGTGGCAGGGGTTAAAACAAATCAGCCTTAATTATAAATATGCAAACCCATAGACTTATCCTACCTAATACAAAGCCATGAAGACAATGGAGTACTTGCTTGGAGAGAATATGGACTTAATGGAGGTCTGAACAATGCAGCATCCTCATTCACTCAGGTATGTCCTAGCATCATCAATTTGGAATTATTTGGAAAATGAGTTTTTAATAGCAGCTATTTCTAATCCTGAATATATGTACCATTTAGGGATTCTACTTGAACATAACTCTCCAAACAAATTTGAACTGTATCAGCATGTAGTTCATGGAAAACATAGCAGCCAGGCCTGAGAATTTAGGCTAACAGAATGTCCCTGTACTGGTCAGTCTATGAAATGCGTAACAGTTATAGCAAAGACTGAAGGGTTTAGGAACCAATCTAAACTGCTTTAACAGCTAGAATTCTTCAATGTGGGAGTTTAAAATTTAAAATTTAATAGTATTAAAATACTATACTAACAATATATTTTAAAAGGAAATGATGAGGACTGTTTGTCATAATATAGCCACATCCCTAAGGCAGTAAAAGATACTAAACTTAACCAAGTTTCTGTAATTCCCAAGAGTAGTTATTATCTTATGACAACTATGCACTAGACTCACTTTGCTTCTATAATAAATGTCTGTATTGTGATAGAAAATGTAGCATAATTTTCTAGAAGATAAAATCAGTTTGACAGCAGTCTCAGTTTGTTTCACATGAAATAATCTAACATGTGAAATATTTTCTAACCAACAAAGGTACCTCTTTTAACTTTTCTCATTTATAAGTCAGCATCACTTTGAAGACATAGAGACCTGCCAGTAAGCTTAATCCAGGGGGTTCTCTGAACTATCAACCCATAGTTGACAAGACACTAACATTAATGCTTTAAGATATGTATCATTTCACAAAATATTATAATACAACGTGAAGCTAGAATAAGCAGAACATCAATTAGCATTTGTCTTTGGAAAATAAAATAGGTCTTTCATTCTAAAGGTCATACAATTTTGCTTTTAAAGTAATATTCTATAAAGTTTTTCATTATTTTTGGATTATATAAGGATTTCTATTTCTAAATTTTTTTTTATTAAGTTTGAGGGATGTGCATTTGGTTTAGGAAAACAGACTGCTTCAGATATTTCAAACTGCCAGGGATGTAATATGGGGAATTAGAGTCTTAAAATAATATCAGAAATGTTGAGGTGAGAAGGTCAAAGAATCCATAAATCCTGTGTAAGAAATCAGGAAATGCGGATATCACTAGGAGCCTCTGCGGATAAGATGAGCTGCCTGCTGCAACCAGCTGGGGGCTTTGAAGGGGATGCCCACAACCTACCAGCCACAACTTACATCTATCATCTGCCAAAGCCAATGGGCTTAGTTACCACTGCTGCAGGGGCAAACCTGGCTTCTTTCACTTTCTAAATCTTTGCACAAGTGTCTTTTAATGACAAAATTTAAAGTGGAGACTTTCAAGCTAGGGAGCTTTCCATCAGTTATAATAAGGACAAAAGTTTATAAAGGCAGGAATTGTGGTTACCATCAACAGGCAATAACCCACTACTCAGTATTCCTAAATACCTTCCTACTCATAATTAAACTTAAAAGAAAAATGATACAGCATCATGCTTTTGTTTCTTATACCAGTTTCCTAGGATTCCCATGACAAAGCACCACAAACTGTGTGACTTACACAACAGACATTTATTGTCTCACTGTTCTGGAGGCCAGAAGTCCAAGATCAAGGTTCACCAGGGTTGGTTCATTCCTTCTGAGAGGAGTGAGGGAGAATCTGTTCCATTCCACCCTCCTATGGTCACTGTATAAACAAAGCTTTCACTAAATCAACAGATGGCATAGCTATCGGAGCAGTTTGCCAAAGAATACACATTTAGGTCCAACTGAAGTATCTTTTCAGGGGGAATGAAAGCCCTCTACCGCTCCTCTGGGAAATGGTATCATTTTGGACTCTCGGCTGATCTCTGCTTTTGGATATTGGCATCACTTCAGCCTTAGAGAGAAAAACTTCATCTAATTGAACCTAAGCAAATACCGCCATATTTACCACCCTACTTCATTCATGAGCTTATTGAGCATAAACTAAGATAGTTAAGACAGAGCCAGGTGACTTTCATAAAATAAGTCATTTTGCCTACCTGAGTATTAAGGACCTCATCAGTATTGAGTGAACATTCAATGGAACACAAATCTCTTTTATATCCTGGGTCATTTCTGACAGACGCAGTGACATATATTTTCTAAGTCTAATACTTGTACAATCCTCTGATCTTGTTCCCCTATCATTTAACCAAATTATTAGCCACTTCATATCAAACAGTATAGGTCCACATATTTGACCGTTGCTTCTTTAGGCAAAATGCATATCAGATATACATCTCAGGTATTATATTTTGGGAGGACATTCTTCTTCACTGTCTTTTACATACACTCTGCATTGAGGGCATTCTGAACTAGTGTAGCAGTTCACTTGTAGATGATGCTAACATTTCAACTTGATTCCAGATATTGTCCTTAACACCTGAAAATAGACGTGTTTCTCTGGATTTCAGATAGATGTGTGAATGTCTTCTATTAAAAGTGTATGCTTATATATTTCTCTTTTCTTTTCCTGAGTTAGCTGATTTATAGAAATTGCTGTTATGTTTCAGATGCAGAAATACATTAACAATTGTTGCAACTTCAGTAATCAGTCTTTTGCATCATGAAGAATTCTTTTTGTATCCTGTAATGGTTTTTAGTCCAAAATCTACCTTATGTGATGTTAAAACCATGATTCAAACTTCTAATTTCTACTTACTTTTGAGTTTTGTCCTATGTATAATTTAATCTTTAAGAATAACTCCATTTTATGTGGTTCTCTTCTAAAAACCATTAAACTACATTTTTGCTCTATTATTGATATATTTTTCAAATAGGAATATTTATTTTCATTTATTTTTATCTCTATGTTTGAGCTTAGTTGTAAATATTTTTGTTATGTTTTGCTTTCAGATTTATAGTTTTATTCTGTTGATATCTTACTCTTTCTGTTTTAATAATATAACATGTTATATTGGGGTTTATCATGGGACTTTAAAGTTTATTTAACATTTGAAAATAAGTAAATATAATTTTCCATGTTATCAGACTAAAAAAGAAACACAAAATAAAGAAAAACATATGATATTTTAAAATATGTCCATAACCCCACCCCCTCTCTCGACCCCCCTCCCCCCAGCAACCCTCAGTTTGTTTTGTGAGATTAAGAGTCACTTATGTTTTGTCTCCCTCCTGATCCCATCTTGCTGCATTTATTCTTTTCCTACCAACCAAACCCCCCATGTTGCATCTCCACTTCCTCATATCAGGGAGATCATATGATAGTTGTCCTTCTCTGATTGACTTATTTCACCAAGCATGATACCCTCTAGTTCCATCCACGTCGTCACAAATGGCAAGATTTCATTTCTTTTGATGGCTGCATAGTATTCCATTGTATATATATACCACATCTCCTTTATCCATTCATCTGTTGATGGACATCTAGGTTCTTTCCATAGTTTGGCTATTGTAGACATTCCTGCTATAAACATTTGGGTGCATGTGCCCCTTCGGATCACTATGTTTGTATCTTTAGGGTAAATACCCAGTAGTGCAATTGCTGGGTCATAGGATAGTTCTATTTTCAACTTTTTGAGGAACCTCCATGCTGTTTTCCAGAGTAGTTGCACTGGCTTGCATTCCCACCAACAGTGTAGGAGGGTTCCTCTTTCTCCACATCCTTGCCAGCATCTGTCATTTCCTGACTTGTTAATTTTAGCCATTCTGACTAGTATGAGGTGGTATCTCATTGTGGTTTTGATTTGTATTTCCCTGATGCCGAGTGATGTGGAGCACTTTTTCATGTGTCTGTTGGCCATCTGGATGTCTTCTTTGCAGAAATGTCTGTTCATGTCCTCTGCCCATTTCTTGATTGGATTATTTGTTCTTTGGGTGTTGAGTTTGATAAGTTCTTTATAGATTTGGACACTAGCCCTTTATCTGATATGTCGTTTGCAAA
>PISX010009904.1:0-41402 GCA_004024625.1 Mellivora capensis | reverse complement strand
TTCTTTTGGTTTTGTTAACTTTGCTCCTTTGCTGTGCAAAAGCTTTTGATATTGATGAAATCCCAATAGTTCATTTTTGCCCTTGCTTACCTTGTGCAAAAGTTTTTTAACTTGATGTAATGTATGTAGTGGTACACACACACACACACACACACACATATACATACAGTGTAATCTTGCATTTAACAGGAAGGGAATCCCTGGGGTCATCCATGGTCATCCAAGGATAATATGCTAAGTGAAGTAAGTCAGACACAGAAGGACAAACATTACATGATACCAGTTACATGAGAAATCAGAGATAGTCAAACTCATAGCAACAGAGAGTAGATTAATGGTTGTAAAGGATTCAAGGGAGGGGAGAATGACAAGTTGTAAATTTCAGTTTTGCAAGATGAGTAACCCCTAGAGATCTACTCTACAACATGGAGCCTATAGTTAACAATATTATATTGCATACTTTAAAAGGTCCTAGAAGGACATATCTTATGTTAAGTGTTCCTATCACAAAATTATAATAATGACAGTGATAAAGAGAACAGAAGGATTGTATGGAGGTGATGGCTATGTTTACGGCCTAGATTGTAGCAATAATTTCATAGATGTATACTTATTTTCCAACTCATTAAGTATTCCAACTCTGCATCAAGTAATTACAGCTTATTATATGTCAATCTCAATAAGGGGGTTAAAAAAAGGAAATATATATATAAGTATGTATATATGCTTTTACAAATATAAAAAATATATATATAAATAAAAATGAACTCATGGATAAAATTATTTTAGATCAATAGTGAATTATTACAAAATGATAAAAGGAATATTTTATCAAAAGATTCAAATATCCCCAGCCTAAAAAATTCAGAATTTTAACAATAAATTGACAAATCTAAGTTATGTCCATAATGAGAAAATGAATGCACAATTTTAGAAATCCAGAAATCAATCAGATTAAAAGGATAGCCTTTAAATGGTTTGGATCATATAATTTAAAAGTTCATTCTGATTAATTTTTAGACCACTCCTATGGGTAATAAAAATCGAGATAAATTTCTTTTGTAATTTCACTTGAATTGTACACAGTATTTGGAAAATAATAATATTAAATGTTTTAGTACATACAGAAATAAAATTTATTAAGGCATAAATTAAGTAATTGCTCATGACAGGCAGTGAGCAATTTGTTTGCTATTGTTCTTGAACCCAGGAAGTAAGCCTACAGTGAAAGAAACTGCACAAAGGAAGGATTATTATTTTGTTGTTATTTTTTTGACTCATGTACATTATTTACAAAAATTTCATGACTTTTAGAACTAAGATGGCTATGTTATTAAGCTTTTCTGCTTCACATATGTGCATCATTCTGATCTTAAACTGAAGCCAGAATTGATAAAGTACATGAAATAAGACACAAAATAGAATTTGTTCAAATATATCCCATTTATTAGAATATAATTCTTTAATTTATTTGCTGAGATATATAAAGAAATATAAATATAATTAAGCTTATCCAACCAGGCTAGCTTGCCATTGACAGACTCATCCCATTTTGTTTGCTCTTCCATTTCTTACTATAAAATTTTAAGAAAATGTAGACTAATGTTTATATTACATATCATATCTTAATTTCATTTTTTTGGCTACCCTTTTATCTTAAGTTGGTTGACATATTTTTCTTAGAAGACAAAAGAGTTTGCTAAAATCAAATATATTATGAAAGTGAGTTTTAAAAAATCTCAAAATCAGCTATACATAAATATTAATCAATTCTTGGCTTTCTAAAGTCATGAAATAGTTGATTTGGTTTGTCCAAGTGCTTGATATATTTAGGGAGTGTTTTATTGACTGAAAAGACTTTCCTAAATCTTTCACAACTGTTTTATTTGGACATTTTCTCTAAAATTCAATTCTAAATCAATTTCCTTTCAGCAGCTTTAAAAAAGGTGATCTCAAGTGAATGCAAGCAGATGTTCCCATTTAAAAAACAACTGTCAAAAATTTGACATCTATTTAAGTCTAAAACTTATTTGCTCTACTTATAAAATATATTTTAAGTAACATTAAGTAAAAATGTAAAGCCACATAAGTTCTATCGAATCCTAGTGATGGCTTTATCACATTTTTTAATTTTTCATTTTTTTTGAGAAGCTATGTGGGCTGTTGTATATGCATAAATACATGGCTTAACTCAGACACTTATCTTTAATTATTCATTTATTAATAGTTACTCACTCCCTTATATTTTGGTGCTGTGCCTTTATCATGGATAAATTTTTCCTTATGACTATTTGGTCTAGAATCGAACATTCTCCTTGTAAAATTATTTTCTTTTTGTTGGACTGCAGTATAAAGTGTGCATTTAGCTGTGAGCTTAATCCCAATTTGTCTATCTGTAATTTAATACTGCCAAAAAAAGTTATTGGAAAACATAGTTTATTTTAATGTAAAACAAAACAGAAAAAAATGTCCTAATATTAAAAGTCAAAACATTTGAAGCATTACTCAGAGCACCAGCAATTATCTATTATTAGTTAAGTATTTGAACCTAGATAAATCATTTAATACATTGGGACCAAATTATATCATCTTCAGGATAAGGGGGTTGAAACTTATTTCCCATACAACAGCTAATTAATATGATTCTTTGAGAAATGTGAAGTTATGAAAATTTCTTTTCACTGTACTCCTTTATTTTTAAAAATAAACATTAAAATTTTATTGATTTCAATGTCTTCCTTTGTACCAATATGCAAGTTGATGATCTTGTGAGATAAGTAGAACTGTCTCTTTCAAATATTGCTATTGATCTCTTAAAATAAAAACAACTTAATTCAGTCATTTTCTACTATAAAATACTGTTATGAGACTTCTGAAAGATTTCTCATTTATATTCTTTACTTATCTTTATTCTTCAGTTTCCATATTATGAAGACTGAATAATCATACATCATACATCATACACATACACATACATCATAGTTTAGTCTAACTCTTCTTCCAAATACACTGACTCATTAAAAAGTAATATGAAGGAAAATTTTATTGGATAATAATTTAATAAATAATTAAATAAATAATTATAATTGTAATTAATAATTATAATTATTATTATGATCATAATTAATAATTATAATTATAATAAATAAATAAATATTTATTATAATATGAACATATTTTTCTGTCCCTTTTGTGATTTTTCTCCCTTCTTTTATATATATGAAAAATTAAAATTCCTAGATAATTAAAGATATATGATTCTTAATCACAAGTCTATAAAATAAATAATCAAAAATGAGTCTAGCAACAAGTCGGATTATATTATATATATATTTATTTATTTAGATAATGATCTAGATTGATTAAGTACACATTCACATATACATTATTGATACAGGCATATACAGTGTGTACTTGTAGGGAGTAGTTATGAAATAATGGAGATTTCCTTTGGTAGGGAAAAAAGGCACTTCCTTTTTCTTATTACCACAGAACAATTTAAATTAAGAAAAAAGAACAATGGGAAGTTCAGCTTACTAGGGAGAGAACATCTCATCTTGAGGGAAGTCTTTGTCTCAATGGTCCGGGCAGACACCTTGAAACTAAATCATCACCCACATACCTGGTTGTTTGTTGTTGTTATTGTCACCCTAGCATGCTAGATGAGGAAATTGACATTTACCGGTGAACACAAGAAGGAATACTATTTGAATCCATGAATAATAACTCTCTAGATGTTCTCAAACATTATTCTGAAGTAATTTGAAGAGGCTGAAGTGCAAGCATTGCCCCTAGAGGTGAATTTAATAAATATTTTAGTGCTATTTTGACATCATTATTACGTAAAGATGGGTAAGGTCTAGGGAAAAAATGTAACATAATATGAGTTAATGGATTTTTTTTCAAATGGCTAATAGCTGCATAATAATGTGATTTTAAATTATGTTTCTAATTATGATCTAACTAATTTCACTAGTAAATTATGGTGATTTGTAAATATTTTTATTTTCATAAGTATTAATTATGAATAATAGATTAAGGTGGCAGAAACAGATTTTATTTTACACCAGCTGCTGAGAATACCAAGGGAAGAGAACTATGGGAACAAATCAGATTTCCCAAAAGTATACAAATAATGAATCTTTTTGTTAAGAATGTCAAGTTTAATTTAACATTGCTGTTTCAGTACTACTCTTCAATGTGTATTTATTCACGGCCTTGTGCCAGCTACCTGGATCAACTCCAGTTGCCTACTGAGCTAAAATCTGGCTTGCCTAAGGAATGATTCCAACGTATTCAAATCTGACACACAATATAAACATCCTTCTGAATAGTTAAACTGTTGAGAGTTATTTGAATGATGAACTTTGGTTCAATTTTGAAGTAATCATGTGTTTTATTTGGGGCCTATTATACTACTTCAAGTTTCTCCATCTACACTGAAACTCCTTCTTCTTTATTAAATATATTTTCATTCACTCCATAGAAATGACAAACAATGTTTGAAACATCTGGAGCTGTACTAACTGATAAAGTGCCTAGAAGAGTCACAAATTGATTTATCTCCTTTGTATATATTTGGTACTGCTTTTCCCCATACAATTAAAAGGGAGAAGTTTTTTGCATTTAATAGACAAAAATATCACAAACATTAGCCAATTAATAAACTGAACGAACTCCTCAGGATAGCTGGGGGGAAATTATAGATCTTACATGCTATCACAATGCAAATACAAAAAAATAATAAGTATTCAATAATCCACAGGTAGAGATACAGAAATTCTTTCAACATTAGAATATTCATAACATTCAGCACAATTTAAAACTTTTCTATCTTAAACTTCCTGGAGACTGTCTTAGAAAAAGGAAATGGTGCTTGCTACAGGATACAGTATTTAAAATTATGCATTCATCTATAGATGATGTGATAATAATCCTCTCACAAAACAAATCTCCTCTCACACCCTGAAATCTAGATTTATTCTGTCCCAGTCCAAGTAGAGAATATGAAATAAGAGAAATATTTAGCATTTTTAAAATGTATTTTCCCCTCTTGTTTTGACTATGTCTTGTTTTAGTGGCTCTCAATTATGGCTCAGTGTAGTCCTAGAGATCTTGAGATTCACAAACATAGTTGATTTCAGGTTACTCCAAAGCCTTGACACGGTATGAGAAATGTCAGTACATTGTTTCTGGGAAAGACATTGAAATCCAGTGTAATATTTGAGCAGTAAGATGTTATTCACCCTGCTTCTTTTCAGAATGTCAAAGATGCAGAGATTTAGGGAGATGATTCTTTGGCTTGAAATATTGCCGTAACGATCGTACCTACCACTCAAAATATGAGTTCTTAAACTTTAACAATCATACATTGAGCTTTACAAATTAAGGTATACATTATAATGTACATGATAATAATTATCTCTGTAGTGTGATGTTATGGATAAAGAAAAACCACTCAATGTCAAATATCTCCTTGATTTAATGAAATTTTACCAAAAATGAGGTCATTTTATTAAAAATTCATACAAACGATTTCTAAGTTCCGTCTTAATAATGCCAAATAGGCTAGAGACTACAATAGCACTGGATGCTAAGGGTCAGAAAAGATATGAATAAAAACAGAATAAACAATAATACCATTAAAGGTAAACTATTGAAAACATATTTATACTTCTTTTACAGTTTGCACTAGACTGACCTACATTCAAATAATAGATATTGTCGACAAATATGTATATAAAAAGTATATATTCATACTGATATATACTTTACAGCATATTCTTACAAAAATATTGAATCAACTATTCTAAGCCACAGTATTATGAGAAAATAATAGTTCAGTATTTTGCCTGGCAAAATTATGTTACAATAAACACTTATGCATTTGATGTCCTGGATTCTGAAATAACTTTATTTCCTGCTGTGAAACTGAGAAAATGTGGTTGGTAATATCAGGTTTAAGGCGCACATTTTATATTGATTTGTCAGAATGAGAAGCAGTAACTACAGGCCAGGGAAACCATGCTGCTCTGCCCTTCTGGCTTCAAATAAGCCCCCAGATGAGGAGTAAATAGTAATATGAAAAAGCAAAAGACTCAAGCATTATTATATGAGACATTTACTAGATCTTCTTTAGTCTAGACACATGACTGTCTTTGGAATATTTAAGAATAAAGAGTATGTAAATGAATTTGAATTTACTGAATATATTTTTCAGCCTTAGATATTCTGATACTAGTAATGAAAGTCTACAACAAATAAAACCTTTATCCCTGCTATGCTTCATGCCTTGAGAAATGTAATTTCCTGAATAAGTAATCTTAATCCAATGAAGATTTAATTTGGTCTTTTTACTTTACAAATGTAATTCACTTACTCAATAAAATTTTGGTTGATTTAAACAGCAAAGGATATATCAAAGACATATTAAAATGTCTTAAGTCTATTTTCTTGATGTTGCATTATGAAAAATTTTCATAGTCATAAAGCTAATCTGTGTACCCCCAAAAATGCATAAAATATAAAGATAATGGATTCTTCAATGGTTATTTCATTTCTCTAATGATCTCAATAAATCAATAGCATGCCTCCAAATATTCCACTCCCTCCCAGAAATACTACACTTCACATCATAAAATTCATTTCTCTTAATTTGTATAAAACTATTATGTTTCACTTATTATTACAAATGAAGTTTATCTGTAGAGTTCAAAACCATGACTATCAAGGAAAATATTTAAATAACATCATCAAATCATGGATGGGAAAAGCAAAATTATTGAATAAAGGTGTCTAATGTGATTGATTGGTACTTCCAAACCAATGTTCCCTGATCTTTAGTGAAAGAACAAGAAAAAGGAACTAAAAAATGGAAATTTCATAATTTACTACACTTTGACAGAACTGGGTGCTAAGTATAACATGATCAGGCCAAGAGACTGTACCTGATATATCTTTGAAGTGAAACCTTTTCAGCTCTTAAGACAGAATCATACCCTTTGTTGAAAATCTGTTTTGAAAACAATATATGAAAAAGGCTTTCTTAAGTGAATATGGGGAATGTTGTAAATTGTTCCATTTTCACAGTATCTTTCAACAGATAATAAGGCTTTCAATTTGAGCTTTTTGAAGAATTTTTTTAAAATAAAACAGTACTAATATTTTTTTCTTATATACAGGCAATAAACTGTTCATCTTTAGCCTTAGTTAATGAACATGTTACCACAAGTACAAAACGAAAGCAATTAGCCAAACTTGCTCTAAATGGTTTCAATAGCACAGTACAGAATTTGCTGTAAATTTGCTTTTGAACCAGTAAGGTACTTGAACATCTGCATTTAACCTTGTTCTACTTCAGGCTGCTGAGTACTGCTTACATGAGGGAGGAAAAAAAAAAAAAACAAAAAACAGCAAAACAGCAAAACAAAAAAAAACTCTTCTCCCTAGTGATGTGGGTATTTGTTACAGAAGTAGATTAGAAAAAAAGAACAGTAAATCTTAGCTAAATCTCCAGAACAAAGTTAATATGGCAAAGAGTTCTTATTTTGAGTAAAATATATACATACCCCATTCCCAACTTCTTCATTCACACACAAAGGCAAAATCACGGTTCAAAATGTAGGTATCATCTCCTTAATAAGTCTATTATTAATCAGAGTCACTTAGCCAGTCCAAATTGGTGTCTGCCTCTGTGAGCTCAGAAAAATGTGTGTGCCACAAACACCACGTGTAAACTAGGATGGCCATTGGGGATTTGCCTGATAGCAAACTACGAATTCCTTCAGGTGGTGGACTATATTTCCTCTCTAAACTCTGATAACTTTGCCCACTAGTTTTTCACTAAATGTTTATTAAACAAATGAATTGTTAGTCTCTCCATGTGTTTTTTTCAGCCAAGTTTGTTGTTTTCCTTTTTTTTTGTTTTTTTTTTCTTTTTTTCCAAAGCAGAATATTTCTTTGAGTTGAATATTTAAATTGTTAATTCTTATTTTAAAATATACCCTTTTTGGATATCTAAAGCTAATTTTAAATTGATCATGTCTTATGTTGAAAGCTTTCTAAAGGCATGTAAAAAAGTAAAGGTGAGGCGCCTGGGTGGCTCAGTGGGTTAGAGCCTCTGCCTTCAGCTCAGGTCATGATCCCAGGGTCCTGGATCAAGCCCCGCATCGGGCTCTCTGCTCAGCAGAGAGCCTGCTTCCTCTTCTCTCTCTGCCTGCCTCTTCCTGCTTGTGATCTCTGTCAAATAAAATAAATAAAATCTTAAAAAAAAAAGTAAAGGTGATCTCATTGGATCCATGTTTGACTTTAAAGAATTAGTTTTGTGAGATATCTTCTCAAGGAAACATTTTTTGTATGTATATGTTTTATAGCATACAAAAAAATGGTATCCTAAATATTCTGTTAATATCTACAGTTAAGAGATATGATTACTTCATTCAGCCATGTATTTCCTAAGCTAATATGGACTTGGAATCTTCTGCTTTGTATAATTCCCATTAAAAACCTTGAGTCCTCACATTTTGTAAAACACACTCTGAAAAATGCTATATTCCTTTATTATGATCAAATCAAAATTTTGTTAATACCTGTTAAGATTAGCTATAAAGTTATAGAAATAGTTGCAGGAGTAACAATATCATAAAAAGAGTTATCCCATGGTGAGAGAACAGAGCAAACCAAAGGAAAATAAGTCATCCAATAGACAAGTAAAGTTCAACTGAATATGTACAACATTTTCCAAATTCAAAGAAATCATCACTGAGTAATAGCACAATTTCAAAATAGATTTACAAGAAGGAACATCCAGTGGGCATAGAAGAATCAAATAAAAGAAATTTCTGCAAGCTTCTGTTAAAAAATATGTAATCATGAGAAATATTTTCACACAGAGAACGAAAAAATCAGAAAATCTTGGATCTTTGTGCCAGTGACAATGTAAGCTATGAGAAATTGGAACATTCTCCACAAGGAAATGTTTTTCCCACATAAATGTTTACACCCAGCCTCACTATCAGTTGAACAGGAGAGCCAAATAAATGCATTTTTATAAAGTCTTGAACATACCACCCTGTCTTAGTTTGCTCAATTTGTCATAACAAAATACCATAAGACTGGTTGGATTAAACAATGGAAATTTATTTCTTACAGTTATGGAAGATTTCACAGGTCTTAGAAGTTCAAGATCAATGTGTGAGCAGGGTCAGTGTCTGGTGAGAGCTCTCTGGATTGTAGATGGCCACTTCATTGCTGCATTCTCACATGGCCTTTCATCTGGTCTCTTTTTATAAGGCCACTAATTTCATCATGAAGGCCTCACCTTCATGACTTAACCCAACCTGAATTATTTCCTAAAGGTCCCATCTCTGAATATCTTTATATTGGAGGTTTGGGCATCAACATATGAATTGTAGGGGAGCACAAACACTGAATCCATAACACACCCCTCCTTTATTTTTATTGGGTTATTAGAAAATGCCCTGAAACAAAATGAGGACCATCAAGCATGAACCTTATCTGTTCCACATATCTGTTAACTTCAAGTGCCACTAGACTATTAATTCTGTTTGGTATCCTACTGTGCTCTAGAGTTAATTTATTCCTGAAAGTCACTTCAAAATGCCTGCTATTGCAGAATAATTGGCTTTATGTTGTTTAGGAAGTGTCATTTTCTATGTCATAACATTTTTTTACTAATTAATTAATTTTTTACTGTGTAAACACTCAATTTTCTTGGCTGCTATATGTTGTGAGTGGCATATATATACGTGTCTTCACAGTTTAAAAACTCATCAGAAAAAATATAGGAGATATGACTTTTATTTCTTTTGCTATTTTCTAATATGCTCCCATTAAGGAGAAAGCATAGTTTTAATAAATGGAACAATATACCTTACATTTTTAATTAAATGAATGCCAGACTATAAAAGAAGATAATTGTCTTAATGTGAGTGTATGAAAATAGAATGTGAATCCTTCCAACTCTCTTATTTAAAATAATTTCACTTTCTTTTGTATTTATCCTGTGCTTCCAGCTATGTTTTTGTTGATAACGTGTTATGTGGATATATGTGTATGTGCATGTGATAAGCAAAGGGGAGTAATCTGTGTATGGAAACAATAAGAAAGTAGAGGGGTACCTGGGTAGCTCAGTCAGTTAAACATCTGCCTTTGGCACAGGTCACGATCCCATGGTCCTGGGACCAAGTCCTAGGTGGAGCTGCCTCTGCCTGACACTCCTGCCTGCTGCTTCCCTCTGCGTGTGTTTTTTCTCTCTGTTAAATAAATAAAATCTTAAAAACAACAACAACAAAAAAAAAAACAGTAAGAAAGTGGAATGGAAAGGGTATTATGGAAATGGAAAGCAGACCAAGAAATGTCTTTTTCTATAAAGTTGTAAGGCTAAGGAAAATTTTGGGGGGTCTGATCATTGAATTCCAGGAAGACAATTCATTATAATTAGTTTATTCTTTCCTTAGACAAGTCCTAAATAAGGCGTGAAGTGTGGTCATGTCTAATGGAACACATAGTATAGCCTTTCTATTCTGCTTTCTGCGTAAGGGATATTACAACAGCAAGTTAAATAGATATTTACATTTAAATCAATATGGTTGCTTACTCTGAATAAGGCAATTTGTTAAGTATTCAAGATAATTACATGGGTTTAAAACCCAGCCAGCCCACTCATCAGCTGTGTTGTATTGGTCAAGTTATTTAAACTCCAAATGCCATGGTTTCCTCATCTGTATAAAGTGATATTAGCAGTTACTTAATAGGGAGCAATTTAGAACAATGACTAAAACAGTAAGTATACAAAGATGATTTATTTAAAAAGTGTCTATAATGATCATAATAGTGTTTATATAAAGAAGGTGTAGTACAATTGATAATAATTTAGATGAGAATGTGTAAATAATTGTATAATTTTGATATTTCCAGAAATGGATTTATGTGAAAGTAGCAGTCATATTGAGGTTTCTTGTTGTTTTGTAAACAAACAATGAAATAACTTTATTTTCCTTTCTTCTTAATGGACTCATGTACCATACCTTTTCTTATGTTGTTTTGTGTCATCATGTTGTTTTCATTACGAATATAAAATAGAGAGACTTTCATTGGTGTTCTGAAAGGATAATATTAGGTTTAAGCTGAAAATATTCTAAAGCCTGTTGGGCAACATTGCAACTGACATTTAAAGCATATTTTTGCAGGTAAAACCAGGTGGACAACTGATTCTTTTGCACGTTTTCAAGTGGTAAATGTAGTTTAGGTTTATAAAAACTCCTTCCAGGCTCTGAAATTCTACTAGTAGTAACTGTGCAAACACAAATACAATTGGAGATATGCTCTTGAACCTGCCATGCTGGTAGAATATGCGAATACATGTAGAACTCTCTAATCAAACTTATTTTATCTTTAACCATAATAGAGATTAGTATCTTGAGTTACCTTGATCTTCTTTCATGTAACTAAAAATTTGAAAAGATTTGTGGATAGGGATATTATTGAAATTGAGCCTTAATTGGAACTTAATCTCCATAATTATGCATAATTGCCTATGTTTATTACTCCTACGATGAGGACACATTTTTCTTTAGCTCCCAGGAAGCATGTGTTAAAGCATCACAACAGCATTAGATAATGTGACTGTATACACTTCACTGACTTTATTTGGTTATACAATATTATTATTCAAAGAGAGACACCAAGAACTTAAAGCACGATGGCCTCTTATTTTCCTAGTAACTTTACTGAAATCAAAGATATAATTTCAAAAATATTATCCTTTAAATATATTTGTAGAATGGACAGAATTAATTTAGACTAAAACTGTGCAATATATTGAATAAGTCTCAGTTCTGAAATGTTCTATAATATAGGTGTTTCAGGAATAAGGAATCAAGTATTCATTACATTTTTACTAGATCAACTTAAGATACTAATTTCAGGGAAATATCTGGAGTATAAGCAGAATGAATGATTAATTTCAAAAAGGCTCACAATTTATGATTGACAATGCTGTCTCATCACTGAGATACCAATTTAAAGTGATCAATAAGTGCTTCTATACTTTTTTTCTGTTTATGATAGACCATTCTTTCAGTTATGATTCCACATCTCGTTATCAGTGGATATGACATACTACTATATCCTAGGAGTACACATACATACATTCTAGCAGCTGTCAGAACTAAGGATAAATCTATCAAACTAAGCAGTTTAGGTAAAAATTTAAATGAGAGAATGTGAAGAACAATCCCCAAACAGTCCATGGATAGGCAATTCAAAAATCATTAAAGTTTCAATTTGTAAAGAAATCATTGTATGTCTTTTTTGGTGTTTTATCATATAGTGGGACAAGGCAGGTTTACTTTCTTTCCCAGTTCTCAAAATATACAATGTATCTAAATCTGAAATAGAATTTTCCAAATTATCATTCTTTATAAATCTCAAACGAATTTGGTAACACTTTAAAGAAATATTTTATTTATTTATTCGACAGCGAGAGACAGAGAGCAAGAGCAGGAACATGAGCAAGGAGAGTGGGAGTGGGAAAGCAGGCTTCCTGCTGAGTAGGAGCCCAATGTGGGGCTCTATCCCAGAACTCTGGGATCATGACCTGAGACGAAGGCAAAAGCTTAACGACTGAGCCACCCAGGTGTCCCATGGTAACATTTTTTGAATGCTAAATATTACTTACTTGTTTTTTTTCTTTTACTAGGTACATTTTATTAAGAGAAATCCTGGTTTTGTAAATATGTACTTTGGCTAGTCCTGATATATTGGATTTTTTTTTGTGTGTGTGTAAATGCAACAGACACCCACCTCCCTTTTTTTTAAAAACTGTAGTCTCTGACATCATCCATTTAGGCCCAGCCTCAATAAATAGAATTTCCTCAGGATCTTTTTAAACAATACCAAAATACTGATGCCATATATTTTCTTATAAGAGTCTTTTTTATAAAAGATTTTATTTACTTAGTTGCCAGACAGAGTGAGCAAGGGGAGTGGCAGGCAGAGGGAGAAGCAGGCTCCACACTAAGGAGCCCGATGAGGGACTTCAACTCATGACCTAAGCCGAAGGCAGACACTTAACGAACTAAGACACGAAGGCGTCCCTTCTTAATAAGGTTCTGATTTGATAATTTCTGATGTGGGAATTACTTTTCAGGTCATTGTAATAGGTGTCAGGGTTGTGAATTAAGTGAGTAGACTGAGAGCTTATTGTGAGCAGGGGCTTTTTTGTTTATCCAGGTGGGCACCAAAACAGACCACAGGCTATAACAACAAATTTATTTTATTGTATATAAAGACTTTATCTGTTCTGAGAAAAAAAAATGTTGGCAATGAGCTTTTTGAAAAAGCTAACCAATCTGTGGTGAGTTTCATCTTTGGCACTATTTGGACTTTCAGTTGTGAAAAACTACATACAGAGAAGTCACTTTGGTTTCTGATGATACTAGAAACAACTAGAACTTGAAGTGTGTGGAATATTTTGATTCTTTTCATAGACATTATAGATTATTCACTCTTATCAGCCCCCAAATTTTGGAAAGAATCATAAGCGGTCTTTGAAATAAAAATATCAATAGTTAAAATGTATAGTATGCTACATGATAAACTAATCACTGCTCAAATTGTCTATTTAAATTCTTGCCTGAACCCTAAAAATTAGGCAATTTTACGAAAAAAAACCCAAAAAACAAAAATCTAAGGTCTAGATACATGCTGTCATTTTCCTAAGCTTACATAATGACAAGTGATAGAATTAAAATTCAAAACAGGATTAGTGGGAACGCTTAACAGTAGTAATTGCCTAGTGTACTTGCTGATAAATTTATAAAACCTCCTCTAATAAAAAAGTTAGTCCTGTTCTCCTGCAAGTCTCTGTAAACTGTGGTATATTTGGAAACATAGAAGAAATTTGGTCCAGAGTAATAGGTGTTGCCAGTTTACAACCCCTAAAGGCCCATCTTTTTCTGGGTCCTGGGAAACACCCTCTTGAAAAGTAATCATTGAGGAAGGTGATGCCCTTATTTCCCAGTTTTTGTAGGAGGGCAAAAGCCTAACTTTGGCAGGTGACTTGCTCCAGTTTTAAAAGTAACTCCTGTCACAGAGATATGACAAAGCTTACTTTTTCTTTGTGCAAAGCCAACTGGCAAACAGAAATGTCCTAAAACCTCCCTACAGAGCTCTTAAAAATTTTTTCACTAGATTTTCTGGTTTTCTGGCATTTTTAATAAAATTTTTTTGTTCTTTCAGTTTTCAGTAGGAAGTATAGAAAAAAAAAAAAAAAAAATTTTTCAACCCTTTGTTTCAAAGCAAAAACCTTGAATAAAGTTTATTTTGTCCATTTAAATTTGTCCAGTGCAATTTTTCCCTTAACTTTGTTTTCATTTCAGATAACTTAAATATATATATATATGCATATATGTTTACATATATATACATACATACACACACATATACTGTTTGCCATGAATAAGAAAAATAGAAATAACAAAAACTTTTTCAGTAGTGCATATATTTCTTCTGGTGACCTTTCATTACTTTGTCTTGTAGTCCAGCAAAATCACAAGACATTGCCTGAATTGTGACTAATAATAACGATTACCATACTAAAAATGTGTTTTAACAATTGAGTTTTAATTTATGAAATCAAATTTATTTTCATCGTACTAGACTAGGAATTAGGAACCTAAGATTATGTTTTAGACTTGACAATACTTTTTGTTTGTTTGTTTTGAGAGAGAGAGGGAGGAAGAACGAGAGGGAGAATGAGAGGAAGAAGCAGATGCCCTGCTGAATAAAGATGAACAAAGATGAGGGACTTGATCCCAGGACCCTGAAATCATGACCCAAGCCTGAGATCATTACCTGAGCAGATGCTGAACCAACTGAGCCTCCAGGGCTCCCCTTGACAATACTTGTTAAATGTCAGTACATCTCATTACCTTAATAAGTTGGGATATTTGTAGAAATTTAACACTTATTTTAGATATGGAGTCTAGAAGTAATTTCAATTATCAAATGTGTGTGATTATATGGCTTCAAGAAAAGAATTAGGTGCAAAAAAATAGAGATTAAAAAACAATCTACTAAAACATGAGAATCTCAGATTCAGTCGTTTCTACTTTCTTCTATTAGATCTTCCTTCCTAATAAAATTGAGGCCAGAAATTTGCTCTTATTAACAATAGCATCGTGTTGTTTCTCTCCCATAAGATTTCTGAAGTTAGATACCTCAAAATGCATATGAGAAATTAAAAAACATTGTCCATTATTTTGGTCATGCTTCCATCAGTGTCCTCATATTTTTATACAGCTTGGTTAAACTGTTATAAACAAATAGGATGTTCTTTTTTCCCATAAGTGTAAAATTGTAAAAGTATTACAGCTTTTGTCTTTATCTGAGTCTCAGGTCTCTCCTTTCTATGGTATGTGTTGTCAAATGTCAAGTGATTGGTAGGAAGAGGACTGCTAAAAGCTGCTACCTGCTTCCTCTCAGATTGAACTACAGAAGGGAAAAGACAAACGCTTCTCTCTGTGATCTCCATTTTGTCCTTGTTGCACGTCATTGGTTCTGAACCCTTTTGATCAACACTCTACGCACTCTGAATGGCTAGACTTAAGGAATATCCCTCTATCTAGATCTAGGTGTGTTAACTAGATGTAAAGCACACCAACTTTGATTTGAAGGATAGTTGCCAAGAGAAAATGTAGGCATATTTACTCAGAACATGATCAATTTTCTGAATAGTTAATTAAGTAAAGAGTGGCTCATCCACATTATACAAAGGTTAAAAAATGAGTCCAATAATTGAGTAAAAAAGTAAGTTGCAGATGACAGTGGCATTATACTATCACACACTTGAAAAATACCATGTGTAGATAGAGCACGATTATAGTGCAATGAGGATAGTGTTTACATCTATAAAGGTGGCATGAATTTTGGGTGATGGTCAACGAGACATCAAGTTTACTTTTATTTTAAAGATCAGTTCATTGAAATTCATTTAACGTCTTAATATAGCCCATTAAAATAGCAAAAGTATAAAATTATTTTAAATGAACCAAACTATATATCAAGAAAGCAATGACATTTTTACCAGAATATACAAAAGAAAACACTAATCAATAAATATGTGACATACTTGTGTTTCGAATAAGTTAACATATTAGAGTTGACATTTCTTTCTAAATTAGCCTATAAACTCCATCATCTTCTGTTGAATTTCCAATATTTTTGTAAGTTATTTTTAAATTATATTTAGAAGATAACTGTTAATAAACTAATCTAATTTTAGTAATGGAAGGAGAGAGGGAGAAAGAAAGCAGAAGAAGGAGATATTTGGGAATTTTGAATGACTTGACTACCTAGGCATCAAGATTCCTAACTTAAAAGTAATTAAAATTGTACATAAATGACATCAATAAACAGATCAATGGAATAAAATAAATAATGCAGAAATAGACCAATTTATACATGGAATTTTAGTTATGATAAAAGAGATCTTTAAATCGTTGGTAGAATGATGGATAGTTCAAATAAACGTGTTAAGGGAATTGAAAATCTTTTAAAATATAAACATAATTTTAGAGCTCTTAAACTGTACACAAATATCCAACTAATAAAAATAAGATAATTATGAGAAGATAAGGACACTGAGGAATAGATTGTGTGACTCGTAAGTAGTAAGTGGGGGAAATCTGACATCAAAGTCTGACCTCAGACTGTACATAAAATGATAATACTTGAAAATGCATTAAATTTTTTTAAATTTTCTAAGTTTCTGTTGGGAAAATGTAAATCCGTAAGATAAGACCAAAATATTTGAATGTGTTAAAATTCAGCAAATTTATATAGCAAAATAAATACCATAAAAATGATAAGATAATGTTAGGAAAGAGGAAAACACTTGCAATATGAATGAGATAAAATAGTTAATATCCAGTATATGTTTTAAAAAATATTTCAAAATAGAATAAAACACACAAAAAATTGAAATATTTCCCCCAAATATTCCATATTGGAACTTTAATTAACTTATTTGTCCAGAAAATACCTTTTGAGAGACTGCTATGTGGATGCAATGACAGGCAAGTAAATACACAGGTTTTATCATGAGAGATATATAGTCTATTAATCTGTAACCAAAAAACACAATAGTGAATGCATTCGGCTTAAGTAGAAATGAGCAGCTCTTAGGGATTTATTGCACTTTTTAAAAAAAATATTTTATTTATTTATTTGTCAGAGAGAGAGGGAGAGAGAGTGAGCGAGCAAAGGCAGACAGAGTGGCAGGCAGAGGCAGAGGGAGAAGCAGGCTCCCCGCTGAGGAAGGAGCCCGATGTGGGACTTGATCCCAGGACGTTGGGATCATGACCTGAGCCGAAGGCAGCTGCTTAACCAACTGAGCCACCCAGGCGTCCGTATTGCACATTTTTTAAAGGCTTTTTTATTGGGACAGAGAGTTCAAGTTGGGGGGAGTAGAAGGGGAAGCACAGACTTCGTGCTGAGTGCAGAGCTAGATTTGGGGCTCAATCTCATGATCCTGAGATCATGACCTGAGCTGAAGCCAAGCGTCAGATGCTTATATGACTAAGCCTCCCAGGCACCTCCTTTATTGAACATTTTCTAAGTGACCTCTTAAAAATGGTATACATCATAAGGAAATGATTTTAACAGGAATATATAGTTTTGTATAAAAAACAAAATCAACTGGGTAAATTTTATTTTTTTTAAAGATTTTATTTATTTATTTAACAGAGCAATAGCACAAGTAGGCAGAGTAACAGGAAGAAGGAGATGGAGAAGCACACTCTGATGAGCAGCGAGTGCAACGCGGGATTCGATCCTAGGACGCTGGGATCATGACCTGATCAACTGAGGCAGTTGCTTAATTGACTGAACCACCCAGGCACCCCTGGGTAAATTTTAAAGATCTTATTGGCCTTAGTCAATAATTCATGAATCAGTCTAGCAGACAGAAGAGACCTCTGAGGAGCTATACAAAATGAAACACTTTTATAGGCAGAAGGAAGTTTTAGTAGGCAAAATAGTGGGTTGGTTATTGCAAGGTTATTTTCCTTTAGGGGGATGGCAGGGATGTTCAGGTAGATTACCTAACTGATGATGATGATCAGGCGACTCCTGATTGACTAGTATAAGATTCCATTTTGGGGAGAGCCCAAACTGTAATTAAGTCTTAATTTTCCTGGGTTTGTCATAAGTGACTCCATTTTGAGTCTGTTGTCTTGTTTTTAACAGGTTACCTATTCTAAATTATTACAATTTTTCTCATTTAATTTATGCATCATTTGCATTCAGTATCATTATCCCTCCTTATTGTTTCAATAGTATCAAGAATAATTATAACATAGAAAATATAGAATTCTTTTCTTCAACCAGACTCTTTCCTTATACTTCATGTTATTCTAGGCACAGTCATCCTCCAAACTAAGAAGAATGAGGACAATTAGAAAACAAAAACAAAATCCTTTGAAGAAAATCTAACCCCCTACCAAGTTAAAGAATTGTTCAGTTGACTTTAAATTTAATGGGGTGCTGAATTGTAGCGGAAAGAAAATGGATCTCAATGTTATTAGACATGCTTCAGAATGTTTGTCCTTGACATTATTACATAGAATAACAATGCAGAAATCTAAAGTACATTTATGATCAGCAAATAAAAATTGTTGCCAGAGATTGAAATGCCCTGAGGAGGACTGTTTGACCTTCTCTTATAACTGAAGCATATCAGTAAACAGCAATGATAAAGTAAGATAAACAATATCATGAATGAAAGTAAGGTATGTGAATCAGATGTACCTCTTTCCAAAGAAGTCTGTGAAATTAAATATTAAGATATAATACAATTAAATACTATTGTAAAAAAATAGCTACCATTTCAGTAGTCTTGTAAAAATTACTTGGCCATTTATGTCCTAGTGACATAGTTTGACAGCAGGCTTTTTTCTATTTTATAAAAACATGTCTCCTGACATTTTGCATTAATCCAGCATAGACACCATGATCTTGATATTATTCCCACTGAGGAGTATTATTTTCAGATGTTTTTGGGATTGGCGTTATAAAACGTTCATAGTTATTACAACTATCTAAGCAATATAAAAAAAGGATTCTATGAAACTGAATCACTGAACATTGTTTTAGCAATTCAGGATTGTCCTCCATGTTATTTACTTTGCAGACAGGGACACATTTCCCTGAATTAAAAGAATGCTCTTTATGTCTGCTTTATATTGAGCATAAATTAGTTAATATAAACAGATTATTACATTTTAATAAAGTTAACCCTATAAGATGCTAAGGAAGGTAAATGAAGAAAAATAGTTTCTTTAAAAAGGTTGGCTAAGTTACTTGGATTGGATCCTGGAAGAGAAAACAAGGTAAAAACTAGTAGAAAAACTGGTAAAATCTGAATTAAGTCTGGAACTTAGTTAATAGTAATACACCAGTATGTTTTTCTTAATGCTTTAAATGTACAATGGTATGCAAGATGTTAAGAATTAGGAGAAACTAGGTGTTAGGTGTATAGGAACTCTCTGTACCATCTATGCAATCTCTCTATAAGTCTAAAATTATTTAAATATTTTTAAAAATTATATTGAAAAGTTGAGGAAAGGAATTTTATTTTAAAATTAAGGGTTAAATAACACTCAACATACGGATACTATATTATATATATAATATATATTTTATATATTTAATATATTTTAATATTTATTTTTATATTTTAATTTTAATATTAATATATATTTAATATAATATATTTATATAATAAATATATGAAATATATATAAGCATATATATAAATATATATATATATATTTAGTATTGACATTTGTTGTTGTTGTTTTTCACCATGGTAAGTGTACTCTTTAATCTCCATTCTCTGTTTCCCCCAACCCCCACCCACTTCCCCTCTGGTAACCATCAGTTTGTTCTCTATACTTGAGTCTGTTTCTTGGTTTGTCTCTCTCTCTCTTTTTCTTTGCTCATTTGTTTGTTTCTTAAATTCCACAGATGAGTGAAATCATATGATATTTGTCTTTCTCTGACTCACTTATTCTGCTTAGCATTATACTCTAGCTCTATGTTATTGCAACAGCAAGATTTCATTTCTTTCTTTTCATTCATATACACTCACATATATGCCACATCTTCCTTATCTATTCATCTATCAATGGGTACTTGGGCTATACAATAGCATAGTTTGCTATTGTAAATAATGCTGCAGTGGACATAGGGGTGAATACATTCCTTTGAATTTGTGCTTTTTTTTTTTTTTAATTTTTGAGGCAAATAACTAGTAGTGAAATTACCAGATCTTAGGGTAGTTCTATTTTTAACTTTTGAGGAAACTCCCTACTGTTTTCCACATTGGCTTCATCATTTTGAATTCCTACCAACAGGGCAGGAGGGTTACTTTTTCTCCATATCCTCATCAACCCGTGCTGTTTCTTGTTCTTGATTTTAGCCATATTTAATATATTTTCAAAAAATAATTTATTGGAAAATACATTGTAGATAGTTAAATGAGATCATGAATAAAGGGATGTCAACCCAATCTGCTTCTCTTTGGTATATAGATGAGAGAGAATCTGGGTACTAGGGATAAGGCACAAGCCTCAAAAAAATAAATATATTCTTTTTTAAAAAGATTTTATTTATTTATTTGACAGAGAGAGATCACAAGTAGGCAGAGAGACAGTCAGAGAGATAGGGGGAAGCAGGCTCCCCGCTGAGCAGAGAGCCAGATGTGGGGCTCCATCCCAGGACCCTGAGATCATGACCTGAGCCTAAGGCAGAGGCTTAACCCTCTGAGCCACCCAGGTGCCCCATAAATATATTATTTGACAAAGATATTTATTGTGAGCTGGAAGCTCCCTAGATTTTGTCTAAGTCTCTAAGGGTGAAAACTTAATTGCAATGATATACAAATTTGTCATATATTAGTATTGACATAAATAAGCCATCTGGATAGAGAAAGTGAAATCAAATCATAGAGAAAAGAAAATTTAGACATATGATATACATATCAAGAATCAGAAATTAAAAACTTTTATGGCTTATATTCTCATCATTTTACTATAGAAAACACCTTCATATATAATTTGAGAAACTATTTTCCCCCGGCATTGTTCCATATATTTTTCTTTCTACTGAAAGAAAATTTTTTTTAAAACCTTTCCCTTCTTATGTGACTTGAACAGTAATTTTAAGAACAATTTACTGGCAAAGAACATTCAGCTAATAATTTAGAGCTTCCTTAGGAAGCAAAACCATAAGAGAATGGTAAGAAGGAAGTATAAAAGCAGAGACTCAGGAAAGATTGCAAAGCTATGATATTCCCATGATCCAAAGACATGCAAAGAAGGTGGATGAAGGATCTGGAAAGGGAGATTTCTTATCAATTTCTTCAACCGATTTAATGAGTATCCAAAAATTATATCAAATACCACTTTGGTGGCAGTGGAGACTTAAACTCAACTCCTGTGGATGGCTTGATTTTCAGTAATTGCAGCATACATGTATAAGCTTCTGTTTTGAAAAGCACAATAAAGTCAAGGGTAATGGTAATAGTTATTGTGGAGTTAAGGGAGGAGATAAATTATCCATAGAAGGAACTCCAAATTGGCTAATCAAATAAGTAACTAATATTATGTAATATTTATTGAGTATTTATTATACTAATCATTGCCTTAGGAAATTTGCTTGTCCTAACAAAATTGTAATCACACTTACTCTAATGATTCCAGCATTAGTTCATTTTTCCATTTCTGAGAGATAGACATTTTAAACAAGTTGATAATATACTTATTATGTAATGATGTGATTGAGATGTTGATCTAGAAGACTCTATAAAAGGATAAATTTCTAGCCTACCACATATGCAAACAGATAATAAAAGTGCCCCCCAAAATTAAAAATGTAGCCTGAGCAGAAAACTGAGATAATAATAATAATTCAGTTTATCAACATTTAAAAGAAAAATTGATTCTATAAATGGTATGACCCAAGAGGTATCAGAGAAAGAACTCATTAAAAAAGAAGGAAGAAGGGTGCCTGGTTGGTTCAGTCATTTGGGCTACAACTCTTGATTTTGGCTCTGATCACAATCTCAGAGTCTTCAGATCAAGATCCCCGTCAGTCTTCTCATTGGGCATGTGGTCTGCTTAAGATTCTCTCTCTCCCTCTACCCTTCCCCCACCCAGCTTAAGCGCTCTCTTTCAAATAAATAAATAAATCTTTTTTTGTTTTTAAAGGAAGAAAGAGTTAAGTACACATATTTTATCCAATAATAATATGACCAATGCTTCTAGCCTGGACAAACTGCTACAGTATGGGGACTCCAGTTAGAAGAACCCACCCAGCTCATAATTTCATATGGCTTCAGAGAACAGGAACTACAATGAAAAGCAAGTGATATGAAAAAGGTTGCTTATTTAATCTCCATAGAAGACTATGGACAACATATACAATTATTTTTAAACTGTGCAGTAGAAGCAAGTGGAGAAGAAAGGTATCTTTCCTTTTAGAACTGCCCTGGGAGTGAGGGCACTGCATTAAGAACATTATGCATTTTATGACCGTAGAGTAAATCAGCCTACAATTGAAGCAGAAAAAAGCATGGAAGGGCATCATGCTTTGGTAGTTTTATGGCAACATCCCAGTAGCTGATGAGTGACTGGCATATTTTGGCAAGTTATATATTTCAGCTCAGAATTGTTGGTTAAAATGAGTCATCTCAATAGACTGCATTAGGAAAAGAGTAAAATTGAGAATCTCCTTAAATGAGCTAAGAAGATAAGTTCATAAGCACACAAGAGCAATTCCTGAAAACATCAAAAATTGTTTAGGAAATTTTAAGAAAGGTGGAGCTCATGCAGTATGAGAAGTATTGAAGTCATCAATATATTTATTTTTCTACCAGTATTGTGATTTGTCCTATTTTCTTGGACTTCTGTACTCTGGAAAAAATTGGGTATATTTGAAATGGTGCAGGAAATGTTTTATAAGAGATCATACTGTACTTTATAAAGGATAATTCCTGGAGTCTTGGGAAGTATAAGAAGCTAAAAAAAAATACACCATTATTCTCAAAGAAGTCACCTGAAGATTTTTTTTCAAGTGGGAGTCCAAGGCACAATAATTACAATTTTTTTCATGAAAGGTAATTTATTGAATTTGAATTTCTATCTGTTCCTTTTTCATTTTATAAATGATGGGTCTATAGATTTCATTTTATAAATGACATATATTTCAAAAAAGTCATACAATAACAAACAAGGTAAGTCAAAATAAACAAAAACCATCATTAAAAGAGTGAGAAATTTGGCCACTGATTTAAATTTTTAATGAACAGTTGAAACATGTAGATAGGAATAGTAAACAAGGTTATATTATGTATACTATTTGAAAATATATTTAATTAACTTTTATTTTAATTAAATGCAGGGAAAAAACAAAAATATAGAGTATAGAATCAGAAATAAATTATTTTTAACACAAAATATATTCATTAATAAATAATTCTTCTGAAATTATCAACAAAGATCATGCAAATATGGGGTTGTGATGATATTTTGAAACTAATATCCAAATATATCAACTTATTGCTTTTCTTAAAGTGAGTTTATTAATGCAGATACTATTCTTTATGGCACAATTCCCCAAAATAATGTATAACAATATCACCATGTTTCAGCATTCTCACATTAAACGTAAATCATAAAAATCTAAAGGTGAAAGAAAAATGTAGTAGCAAAGGAATAGTGATTGTCATGAGCTACACTGTGTCCCTTTATAATTATTTACAAGTCCTTTATAAGTCCTCTCAATGCCTCAAAATGTAAGCTGTATTTGGAGATAGGGCCTTTAAATGATGGTTAAAGTTAAATGAGGTAATTAAGGTGTTCCTTAATTCTGAAAACAGATGTCCTTTAACAGAGATTAGGACTGTGTGAGAGGGGAAGAGATAAGACAGCCCTTTACAAGTCATAGAGAAAGGTCTCACAAGAAACACACCTTGATGACATTATCATCTTGGACTTTTAGCCTCCAGAACTCTGAAGAAATAAATGTCTGATGTTTAATCCAGCAAGTTTGTGGTATCTTGTTATAGTAGCCCTCACAAACTAATAGAGTGATATTACATCCTTTCAGTGGTGGCATGCAAAAACAAGCTGTCACAATGGTGATAGAATTTCACACCCTTTGTGTCTTATGCGTGACAGAAATAGTGGGTCATGTGCCTCACAATTGTTAAAAATACTTTTTTGTGAAAGTTCCCCAAAACTTTAGACTTAAATTTCTTTTTAAGAGTAAATGGATCATTTTCATCCTTAGAATATCAAATTCCACTCCTCTTGCCTCTTTGAAATTTCTAGAAGAAATTGTTGGCTTAAACCTGGACCCAGGGTGCATTCTTTCAATCTTTCAGCCTATTATTACTTTCACTCTTGATTTCCTAAGGTCTTCTATATTTTTCAAAAATACTTCAGATCGGGGTGCCTGGGTGGCTCAGTTGGTTAAGTGTCTGCCTTCGGCTCAGGTCATGAACCCAGCATATCTCACTCCCTGCTCAGCATGGACCCTGCTCCTCCCTCTCCTTCTGCCTGTAGCTCCCCCTGCTTGCCTTGTTGTCTCTCTCTCTCTCTCTCTCTCTGTTAAATAAATAAATAAAACCTTAAAAAATTACTTCAGATAAACCAAAATTATAATTTTCTGTCTGGAAGACTTGGAACAACAGTCTTTCTTGCACATTGGCTTAAAATGCCACCAGAGTACCTAAAAGTAATTTATCTGATTAATAAAATTAAATCTTATAGCAACTGTTTCCACTTGGAAAAATCCCAAACATAAATATAATGTGGTAAATATTTGCATTATGTTTGTGTTATATTTTTCATGAAGTGTGGTAAGAAGTACTTAATTTCAAGTTGCTGAATCATTCATAAATGAAATGTCTCAGCAAGCCATAGGTTAAATTATAACTAATTTGAAAATAATATTAATTCTTTGGTTATTTTCACACATAAAAATAGTTTATTCCTTATGATAACACTATAAAGTTGGGGAGATAATGATGTTGCTAGTGATAATGAATATGAAGGAGGGATGAACAGACCTATATACTAAGTACATTGCTAAGCATTATTTCATTTAAACTCCCTAGCAAACCTTAAAGTTAAGCATTGCTATTGCTTTGAGAAAATAAATCTCCTAAGTGAGGAACTACTTTTTTTAAGACTGATAGTACCTGGTGACGCTGAATCTCAAACTCAGTGTTGTCTAACTATAAGCCTATACTCTTTCTATCACATGACATATCCATTCATGGGTATTTGCTGAGTGACTATTACGTGTCAGTCACTTTTCTAGGTGCAGGGTTAATCAAGATGGAAAAAGGTAAATGCAATTATTTATGGAATTTGCCAAATAACACAAACATACAAATGTAGAAAGTGCGTAATGTACCTGTAATCCAATCTTATTTCACCCATACAGTTAGGTATTTAGAACGCATATTTGGTAGGTATGTTTCTATGGGTTTATTTAGTTCTTCATTGCTTTGCTCAAATAATTTAAAGCAAATCCAACTTATCATTTCATTCACCCATAAATACTTTAGTATGTAATATTACAAAATTTTAAAAACTACATTTTTAGGGGCACCTGGGTTGTTCAGTCGGTTAGGCAGCTGCCTTCAACTCAGGTCATGGTCTCCAGGTCCTGGAATTGAGCCCTGCATCGGGCTCCCTGCTCAGTGGAGAGCCTGCTTCTTCCTCTCCCTCTGCCTCCTGCTCTACTTGTGCTGTCTCTGCATCTCTCTGTCAAATTTAAAATAAATAAATAAATAAAACCAGTAAAAACAAACAAAAAACTACTTTTTTACATGGCTGCAGTGTCATGAAAACTGCTAATAAATACAACATAACTTCTCAACATCATCTACATTCATAATAAAATTTTCCCTAAATGTCTTGAAACTGTCCAACATTTGTCAGGCATTTTTAGTCCAATTTATAATCATCCCCACCATCATACATACACAAACCTTTTTTTTTTTCCAGGCAATGTTTATTGTTATTGAAAAAACATGTTTCCTATAGACAATTCCACGTTCTGGTAGTAGCTAGTTGTTCTCACTTTTTTCATTACATCTTAAAAAATGAGAAGTATAGACGTTCTAAAAGATTTAGGATCACTCTGGTAAGCCTGTTTTTGGAAACCACAACAAAAGCCACAGATACATGGTAATCCCACTGTTAAGGGTGTTAAAATCCATCATTGTGTCCAGTTATTAACAGCCTCATGTATCACAAATGGCCTAATAAATGTTTCAAGTGGTGATTTTATTATCAATTGCTGATTATTGCTTAGATAAATTACTTCATTCAGTGTTTTAAAGTGGTTAAAACTCTGTCATTCCATTTGACTGTATTATCAAGAACTTTCCTTCAAACTATTCAATTAATTACAAGGACAGTTTATGCAATAATAGCAGACTTAACGATGTTCAGTAGATATATTTAAAGATCATGTGAATTAATACATATCCTGTCTGTTTGAATGTGTTTCAGTCAGCTGAACTCATTCTTACTTTGACATTCACATTGTCTCATCATTCGATAGTGGGAAATCTGACTTTCAGTAACCTCTGACAACAAATCAGAAGGACAAATGGACAAATATGCCCTCGTGTAAATTAAGGTGCTAATAAAGACAAGGTTATCCTAAAATGTGTGGGCTAGGGAGCCTAGGTGGCTCAGTCATTAAACACAGTGTTTGTGAAATTAAATATATATGCTTGTTTGCTTGTAGTTTTTAATCCCTCATCCAATTGTCATACGGTATGATATTGAATGAATATGCATAGTTTGTTATTCCTTGTAGTGTCGATGGATTATACTTTTGAAACAGGTATAAAAAGATAAATAAAAATCATTTATTATAGCATATGAAATAAAGTTATAAAATATAGATTACTTGTTTAAAATCTCATAAAGTTCAGGTGAAAAGGAAAACCAGTATAAAACCTTAGTATCCATTTGTTGAACACTCACGTTTTGCCATGAGCCTCTTTATATATTGTCTTACATAATTCAGTCCTTGAGATAATGGTGAAGGCAGCTTTTATCATAATATTCATTTTTTGGGTGATGAACTATGACTTGAGAATTTTAATAAATTCTCAAGGAAAGTAAGTGGTAAAGATAGTATTCAAGCCAGATCCTTTATATTGCAGACTGTATCCTTATCAACTAAGTGTACGAAGGTACAGACACCCCTTTCTTTTTTGCGTCACTTTTGAGTACCCTCTGATGTTAAACAAGTTCAATTTCTTTATTAATTCTTTCCTCACTGAAAATTAGAACCTGTGTTTGTCCCCTCAGGTAATTATGATGCAAAAATCATAGTCCCTGAGTTATAGGAGCTCCTAATAAACTAAAGAGGACACATTAACATCCATTTAATTGTATACATATGGTATTTCATCATAGGCACAAGTACATCCAAATTAATCTATATCAAATCTTATACTGATGGACTAATTCTATCCTAATCTTTCCTATGTTGACCACCTTAGCACTCATTTTTGTAATATCCCTTTGAGTCTTTTCCTCTATCTTACTCCCCACCTTTTGAGAAACGTGAGCTAAATCTGTATTTTAAGTCACTCATTTAGCAAAACTCCTCTGTAATATTGCTGCCTTGGCATCCAAGCATCCATTTTATGTGGCTAAGCAGACTGCAGGAGACTTGACCTGACACTAGCGCCTTCTGCCAGCAGCACGTGCCCTAGGTAAGTTTCACAAGTAAGCGTAAGTTCCTAACAAGACTGCAACAACCCTGGTGATAAGCACTTTCCTTGGCCTCCGAGGGCCTTCCCTTTGTTGGCCTCTTAAAGATCCCTGCAGAGCTTAGTAAAACCCTACTATTTTTGGTTTGAACTGACCAATTCTGCCTTAGCCCAGGGACCCCAAAGCACTCTGCCAGCATCCTGCTTTGATCTCTCTCCAGGGCTCCTGGAGGCTTGTCTCACACCACCTCCAGAACCTATGAGTGATAAACTTCTCTATCTGCCTGGAAGTCTTTTGTTGAACAATGGCTCACCATTGGACATCTCAGGGCTCTACTTAACAAATTTAACTTAACAAAGTCACAACACTTGTGAATATTGTTTATTCTTCCATCCACGCTTACACTGTCAAATTTAGCAGCTTATATCCTCCTATCTAATATTTTTACAATTTCATCGACAATAGAAATCTATGACGGACACAGAGACAGAATTAAAATGAGGGGTGCGCAAAGAATAGATATTGTGCTAAACCACCAAGTTTAGACATTGTATTTTTTAACTTATCCTAACTAATAGGAGGTCTTATCCCTTGGCCCTTTTCCTCTCTCCTCTCCCATGAGAATAAAGGACAATATAAATTCCATCATACTGAACTCCTTGGTACTTAAAAAAGGCATCTCAGTATGCTGCTTTATATTATTAAATTTTACTCATAATCTTCTCTTATTCCATAAAGGCAATGACTTCCTGGGGGAAAAAAGACAAATCAATTTTAATAAGGATTATCGTGTGGAATTTGAAAATACTGGCCCTTTGTTCCTAACTTCCATTTTATAGGGAACAGGGGCAGATACATATTCTATTCCCTATGGGTTTTATTTCTTTGGAGAACTCCAACTCATACAGTATGAATAGAAAATGGGATAACAGGGAGAACAATTAAGAGCTTACTAGATTGTCCTCAAAATAGACCAGTATAAAAATGAAAAAAAGAAAAAGGAGTATCTGTTATTCCTAATTTATAATGGAATTTAACTATACTGCTAATAATTTGATTAGAAGTTATTAAGTTCAAATATTTCATTTTACAACTGAATACAATATCTTTTGCACTTTTGGAATGTAAAAAAAAACCCACTTAGCTTTACTCTGCTATAATTAACAGCATCAAATATAAATTGAAATATTTGGGAAAGAAAACCATAGCTGATAATATTATTATTATTTAATAACTAATTTATATGTTATTTTTATTTATAACTTTAATAATATTTAATATCTTTGCTAAAATTGTGATTTTTAACAATACTGGAAGTTAAAAATATTTAGAATTAATATTCTAAATTTAGAATTCTAAATTTAGAATTTTTAGAAAATATTCAAAATTATTTTGGAATTATTTTTATATTAAATTATCAGTACTTATCTTAAGTGCTTTACATACATAACCAATTTACTGTTCATATAAATCCCATGACATAGGGTCTATCATTTTCTTGTTTTAAGAAAGAAAAACTTTGGCATGGAGTGATTATGAACCTTGGCATAATGTTTGCAAATGATCAAGCCAGGGTTTGAGCTAGCCATTACATACATACAGGCTCTTATACATAGTTACTTAGTTTATTTTTTCACAAAGGACTTTGCAAATTTCTGTGTATGTTGAAATGTAAACTAAAACATATTTGGGCTGTTTCCCTTCAGTAGATCCCATTCATGGAATGTTATTATTTTAGGATTCAAACTTCATTTTTTTTTCACATTTAACTATATTTTAACCCATATTGCCTGTTATGTGATGTTGAATGCCCTTTGTTTTAAAAATCAAGATGTGACTGCATAATTACTGTATTGAATGACAAAATGACATTTGAAAGGAGGAGAAAGATAGTGTTGCTCATTTTTAGGAATATGTTTTGGGTTGAAAAATCCTATGCTTCCTAATCTTTCCCTGCAGAAGTTTTATACACAAGAAATTAAATCTGGAAGTCTAACTATGTATCTTTTTTATTGATTGCTACATTATACATGTAAATGTAAAATATTTTGTTAATTTCCATAGAAGAATTAGTCAATTTCTATGACATAAAAGGAGCAGTCCTCCACAAAAGGATCATATCCATCATTTAGCCATCTGGTTAAAAAAAAAGAATAAAGAAAAAAAAAGTAGACAGACAAGCTGAAAGTAAATGGAAAGTGTTTAGTTTTTTCTTCCTTACATTACACCAGTCAGTGTCAGCTAGTTATCTGGAGTCAAACGTAGCAGAACTTAAAGCTCTGTGGGAGATCCTCCATTTCAGGGGTTAATTGTGATTTTATGTTTATTGTAATTGAGCTCTTGATGGGCAATCACCCCATGAGTTTATATTCACCAACAACAGGTTCTGTGCATTTGCGTTGATTTCCTAAGGCTGCCTTAAAAAGTACCACAGACTGGGTGGCTTACAACAGCAGAAATATATTGTCTCACTATTCTGGAGTCCAGAAGTGTGAAATCAAGACTTTGGCAGGGTTGGTGGCTTCTTAGGGTCTCAGAGGGAGAATCTGTTCTATCACCTCTTTCTTAACTTCTGGTAATTGCTGACAATCCTTGGTGCACTTTAGCTTGCAGCCAAATGACTCCGATCCTTCCTCTGTTGTCACATGGTATCATCCCTTTTTACAGAGGTCTCTTCGTTTCTCATACGGACACCAGTATATTGGATTAGGTTCCACCCTAACCCAGGATGACCTCATAATAACATGATTACATCTACACAAGACCCTAATTCAAATAAGATCACATTCATATGTACTGGAACATATAACTTCAAAAGTATTTGGGGGGAAACAATTCAATCCATATTCATCTGTTCTCTGGCTCTCTGAAATTCATGACTTTGCCACATGCAAAATATATTTACCCCATCCCAGTTTCCCCAAAATCTTAACCCATTATAGTGTCTACTGTAAGTCCAAAGTCTCACATAAATATAATCGACTCAAAAAGTCCCAAATCTCATCTTCAAAATCATCTATATCAGGTGTGGATGAGACTCTGACTATGTTCCATCCAGGAAAAATTCCTTTGCATCTGTAGACCTGCAAGACTTAGAGAATAAGTTATCCTGCCTTTCAAAAATACTGTGGTGTAGCAGACATACATTAGGCATTCTCCATCATAATGGAGGAATTCAAAGGGAAAATGGGGATACAGGTCAAAAGCAAGTTGAAATCCAGCAGGGTAAATTCCACTAGATCTGAAGCTGGCATTCTTCTTCTGAGAATAAGCTGTATGGGACAGTGTTCTGTCCTCTGGGCTGAGTGGGCAGAAGACCCATCTTTTTAGCCTTTAGCAGTGAGCTAGTTGTCCAGGCATATGGCAACAGTAGCCACCCTAATGGCCTCTGAGCCACCCTCCAAGTCATTCTCCCCTTTTCTTGAAGGACATAGCACGTGTTCCCAAGCAGAGTCGTTCTACTGTACAATTTGGAACTTGTAAACTCCCAGAAGTCTGTTAATTTTCCTTCATTTTGTCCTATTTCGGAAATTTCCCTTTCAGTCCAATCTAGCAATATTTCTGCGGAGACAGTTGATTGGGTCCTTGAATCACAGAAAATCCTTAATCTCACCTTCCACACACTGATGTTCTCTCCAGAGCAAGCGTTAGTTCTTTTTTCATTTCCTTTTTTTTTTTTTCCTTTTTATCCACCCCTCCCCCCAATTTGGATAGGCTGAGAATTTTCCAAATCATCACGTCCTGGTTCCTTATTGTTTACTAGTTCCTTCCTCAACTTACCTATTTTCTGTCACATGTCACTGTAAGCAGTAAGGGAAGACGAGGCAACAACTTCCGCTCCCTGCTTACAAAGAGCCTCAGCTATAACAATCCATACACAGTGCTTACTGGCTTTGTTTTCACCCAACAGTAGGACACAACTCAGCAAAGTCTTGTGCCATTTTATAACAAGGATCAGGTGTACCTGGGTGGCTCGGTCAGTTAAGCATCTGCCTTTGGCTCAGGTCACGATTCTAGGGTCCTGGGATCAAGACGAGCATCGGGCTCCCTGCTCGGCCCAGTCGATTTCTCCCTCTCCATCTACCCCTGCACCTGGTTGTGCTTGCTCTTAATCTTTCTCTCTCTCGAACAGATAAATAAGAATTTTATAACAAGGATCACCCTCTTCCAGTTTTCAGTAACACATTCTTATTTTCATGGGAAACCTCACCAAAAGCACCTTTGACATTCTTATTTCTATCAAGATTCAATTCGTGTTAATATATGTACTTTCTAAGAAGATGGAAATTTTGCCATTTCTTCACTTGGTTCTGATCTCTCACCAGAACTGCATTTCACATCATCTATCTACCAACCATCACTTCAGAGCAATCTAGAGTTATTCTATTATGTTCCTCAAAGTTATTCCAGCCTTTACCCATTACATGATACCAAAACTACCTACACAGCTTTCAGTACTGTTTGCAGCAGCAGCCCGTTTCTATTGATACCAAAATCTGTATTTGTTTCCTGCTGTAACAAATGACCACGAACTGGGTGGCTTAAAACTACAGATGTTTATTCATTCATAATTCTTGATCCAGAAATCTGGAATCAAGGTATCAAGTAGAGTTGATTATTTTTTCCCTTGGGGGCTCAGAGGGAGAATCAGTCTAATGTCTTTCTGATGGTTGATGGAGTCCTTAGCATGATTTGGCTTATGGCAGTATGACTCCAATCTCTGTCTCTGCCATCACATGAAATTGTCTCTTCTTTTCTGTGTCTCTCCTCTTAAGGATACCAGTCATACTGTATTAGGGACCATACTAATTCAGTATGATCTCGTTGTGACTTAACTATCTCTGCAAAGAAGCTATTTCCAAATAAGATCATATTCAACAGGTAGCAGGGGTTAGGACTCAACGTACGTTTTTGGGGACACAATTCAAACCATACAGGATCTCATATTTTAGTGAAAATCCACATGTTTTTGTTGTTTGCTTTTAAGAATAGCATTTGGAGCAACTACCAAAATGTAGGTATTTCTATGGCTTAATCCTCCAGCCTCAAGGTCTCACCTAAGATTCCTCCAATCAACTCTCCTAACACAATGCAAAGCTTTATGTCTGCTTTCTATTTCTTATTCTAGATTAATCCCTATCAGGTCCAAATTCTACATAAAAAAATAGTGGGATAGTGGAAAATCAAACTCTTACTGTTCAGCTATATATTGCAGACTTTAAGTTTAAAGCATGTTCAATACCAAATAATTAAAATTTGTGACACATGTAATTTGCATTTTACCAAGAGATGCATCAAAACTTTTCCCAGTTGATCCAGACTTCCACCTGGATGATTCACTTAGTTAAATTTAAAAAAAAAAAATTGAGTTTTAAAACTTCATGTAAATGCAACCTAGGATATCATGAAAAAATATATAAAAAGAAAATATGGCACAACTATTATCTATTATCTATCATTCTTTTGTTTTTAATCTAAGTAGAATCTCCTAAATTCTAATATAGTTAAAAATTCTGGGGCCCCTGGGTGGCTCAGTGCGTTAAAGCTTCTGCCTTCGGCTCAGGTCCTGATCTTCGGGTCCTGGAATGGAGCCCCACATCAGGCTCTCTGCTCAGCGGGGAGCCTGCTCCCCAGCCCCACCTGCCTCTCTGCCTACTTGTGATCTCCGTCTGTCAAATAAATAAAATCTTTTAAAAAATTCTGTGCAATACTATCACATGGGGATATCTTTAGATATTTAGTATATAAAATAACATAATCTGTACTTAAAGTTTGGTGAGAGTTAGTAAAAGATATCCAAATTGTGTATATAGATTTATTTCTGTTGAATTTTTTAAACTATAAATGAACCATATCTTACTGTGCTTTCTTTTGATGTGTGATTCAAAATAAGGGTACTTATTTCTATTCTGACTTCAATAATGATATTTTGAGGTGCAGTTATTAAAACAAAACATTTAATTTACATAGTAAAATATTTTACAACAGTATATATTCCATTCTCTGAAAAAAATAAAGGGTTGAATGGTCATAGATTTCTAAGAGTATCATGGCTATGTTATTTAGTGCTTACCAAATGTCTGAAACTGAGATAAATAATTTATATGTATTAACATATTTAATCCATAGAGAAACGCTGTGTGGTTGGAACTATTAATCTGTCACTTTACAAATTAAAAAAAAAAAAAGCACAGGACATTATGTAACTCACCCAAGGTTACAAGCTAACAAATGCCAGAGCTGAGATTTTAATACAGGAGTTCCAGCTTGAGAGTATATATTTTCTGCAACCAACCAACCAAACTATGCTGCTTCCTGCTAAATTACAATATAATTAAAGTTAACATTTATATTTATCTCAAACTTTTGACTAGTTGTCTATGATAATGCCCTCTTCTTTTTTACCAAAAGACCTCTGGAATAGGCAAGTTAGAATGTATGTTACTTGAGAACAGATAATGTTTTAATCATTGACTCCCTAGTACTGAAAGCAATGCCTAGTTCACTTTCGGTTGTCTATAAATATTTGAAGAAATAAATAAATGGATGAGTGATTTTGTTCTCCCCAGTATTACTTTGCTATATTCATGGAAGCAAAACAAAATGAAATGGAAAAAATTAAAACATATTTTGCAAGAGGATTTTGACCAATTATCTAATAAGTTGTCAATGGAAGTGTTAGCATCTAAAGCAGCAGTCAGCAAACTGGACCACTGTACCAAATCCTGCCTGCTACCTTTTTTTTTTTTTTTTCCAATTAAGTTGCGTTGGAACAGAACCATACTCGTGTTTTTATATATTATCCGTGGCTGTTTTTTGCTTCAAGGCAGGGTTGAGTGGTTATGACAGATGATATGTTCTGCAGAGTCCTAAATATTTACTATCTGGCCTTTACAGAGGAAGTTTGTGGACCCCAGATTTAAAACATAGATGAAACTCTGCGGCACAATTTCAGAGTTCAGTTGAAATAATTTTATTCCTTTCTTGGTATCCTAGGTCTTGTCAAATAAATGGAGAAAAGTGACCACCTTGATGCAGAAAAGCTGGTAAGTCAGCCAGAACCATATCTCTGTAATGTTACTTCCTTGACTCTTCCAAGAAAGAAAAGAGAGAGAGAGAGAGATTGAGAGAAATTCAAAATATAATGAAACTGAGTATCAGAGTGGACTGAATTATGATGTCAGCAGTATAATAGGGTTTAAAATGGGAAAGAACAAACATACATGGAAATGTCACATCGTGGAAATTGAAGTTAGCGTTTACTTTTTGTAGTAAGGAATGCTAAATATAAAACACTTCACGTTATTGAGGGGCACCTGGGTGGCTCAGTCAGACTAACTTCCACTTGGGTCATGATCTCAGGGTTTGGAAATCAGGCTCTGCACTCACATGGAGTCTGCTTGTCCCTCTGCCCCTCTCCCTACTCATGCTCTCTCTCTCTCAAATAAATAAATAAAAATTTTTAAAAAATATTTCACATTATTGAAACCTGACACTATCATATGTTGAATGAGGTAGCAAAATGAGAAGGTCTTCCTATTGCCAGGTGATTACTAGAAAATATACTACAAAATAGTAATAACAATTTAAGATAAATTGTGTAGTAATCATCAGGAAGATAAGGAGAAGTTCTGAGGTTATACCCCTTGATTACAAAGACATAAAAGGAATTCTTTTCAGAAGCAGACTGGTATAGCCATCCTCTAAGATACCCACAGTGAGAACTGCTTCTTGATTTTCACATTTTTGTATTGTCTGTCCCCTCCCTTCACACTGTGCCAAGGTGTGTCTGAGGGTCAACAGAATACAATCGAAGGGATGGTATGTCACACAGAAAGAAACTAAGGTACCTCTCTCAGTTTGAATTCACAGAAGTCTGTGCAGTAAAGGGAGGGTCTTTCTGAGAATCTTTCCTCCACCAGAAACTGAGCTCTAAAGCACTATGATATCAACTTAAACCCATTAATAGATTTTACAATACCGAATAGAATAGAAAGAGTGACTGCAATAATTTATTTAACTGAAACAACATCACGATTGTTAAAATCTTTTGCCTTGATCATTGCAACTCCATAGATGTTTAATTTCACAACTTAGATATCTGTGAAACTACAGCAAAATGAATTCTAAAAATGAATAAATCAATTTTCTTGTCTTCTTTCAATAGAGTCCATTAACACAAATTGTTGAATTACTTTTTTGCTAAACGTGAGGGCATAAATCTAAAAATTAATGTTAGTGTGCATCTGTTTTTGGGCAACTCAGAATAAATGTAGGGAAATGAAGTCCTAACATATTGGTAATATTCAGAGACCAGTTCACACAATTTACCATTTCCCTCATAATCACGTTGCCCATCATAATTGAACTTCAAGTTTAACTTGCTACAGTAATGGTTATATTAAAGATGTTCCCTTATTCCTTTGGAAAAATAGAGACAAATTTATTAATTGAAAAATGTCAACAACAAAAAAGGTTGATATATGAACATTGGAAGAATGGGAATGTAAAATCATTCTCAAGAAATCCTATATAAGGAATGAAAGTCATAACACAAACATTAGAACAGAGTGATAATCTTCAGCAAATAATTTACATAAGCTCTGATAATATTTGTAAGTTGCTGCAGTATTTAAAGTGTATAGCAAATCGGTTTAAAAAAAAGAATCTAATTTTGCATGAAGCAGGATGACAGAATAAGTGAATGGAAATGTATATCTTGATGGCTTGGGTTTATAAGAATGCATGTATTAAAGTAAAATATTCATACAGATTTATGATGAAACAAATTACCATTACTACAGAACTAAATCTAGCTTAGAGTAAAGACATATCTTTATTATAATGTCATACTTTGGCCCAAAGGTCATGTTATAAATTAAAGCTGAAATTAGCCCAGCAGGGTCACATTATTTTTTCTCAGCATGAAATTTTAATAATATGGCTTCAGCTGACCTTATTGTACTATTGTTTCAAGATATCTTGTTAATATTCCTCTTTTGCATTATCACCTTCTATTCAACATATACTTTTTTCCTCTAAAAAATATATTTTAGCCCCAGCTGCACCTTATTCAACTTGCCATCTGTTGAACATTTGGATTCAGCTCTAAGTGCTGGCATATCTGCTCTGCAGGGATATTTTGCCAAATGACCATTCTTTCTCTATACAGTCATTCTTAACACCGCTGTCACGTACATATGCTCTAACTTTTGAGAAAACAAATTCACTATACTCAGAAAACAATGATTTCTACTAATAACTCGTAACAGTTAAGAATATTGTCTTTCTGTGCATAAAGTTTGTGTTGATACTAATATAATTGTGGTGTTTTTCTATTGTAACTGTAATCAGAAATTCAAGATTAGTAAAAATTCCCTAAAGCATCAGTTTTTCCTCAAGACATTCATTTTAGTAATTTTTAAAATAATTAAACAAGTACATTTCTATGATTATTCTTCTCTGTCCAATATACTTGTTTATCATGCTAATGTACGATTGCTAATAATAAAATGTTTTGTGTGACTTGGAAAGGTTTTGGTGTATATGCCATGCTTCCTTAAGCATATGTATGTCTGCATATAATCAACTTACTAAATTCTATTTAACAACCTCTAATTGTACAATAGAATATATGAGGTTTGTTTTTTAGATTTGAATAGCCCCCAGACACAGCGGCTGCTTCTGGATCTTGTTCTTTGCCCCTCCTGGGCTACACTAGTAACTACCACTGTGATGGCCAGGGAGACAAAGCTTTAGACTAAGAGGTGAGTTTCATCAACTTTAGAAAGCAGGGAAATTCCTATGAAGATGGGCTTTATATAAAATTTGTAGTAATAATTTGTTTTATTTTTAAGTAAAAACAGATCCCTTACAGGACAATAGCCTGTTTGTTACATAGAGATTCTAAATATTGAGCGTTCTTTTTTTTTTTCTTTCATTTTCCTAAATGCACTCCATCCTCTAAGAGAAAACTTGACTATAGCACAATGGGTACTGAGACATTCTGAATGGATAATTTACCTTGTAAAGTCCATTTTCACTCTTTTCCAGAAAAATAAAATTCCTTATGATACTTGTGAGTAACATTTATTGCTCTTTTGGAATCCAGTGGCAATTAATAGTTGTGTTAAACAGGAAATCAGCTGGGCAAAATGAGTCCTTATCTGCTGAAAATGTCAATTAAAAATTTAGGGAATTGATGGACTTGGCTATCAAATGCTGACAACACATCATTTAAAAGCTGGAAGTTTAAAGTGGATTTCTGAAATCTGTGAAATTGAGATCATTAGGGCCAAAGAAAATTGGAATGAATTGCAAGGGAGAAATATTTTAAAGATGGAACTGAACACCTGTGAATCTGTGACCAGTTGGTAAACATATTAAAGAACATTGAACTCACATCTATAAAATTGATAAGAGTTTGAGAAATGAAATGTGCTTTTCCCAAGGTCAGAAATTCTGCCTACTGTATATGGTTACATACATTTTTACATATCAAAAATTGACTTATGGACAAGAAAGTAGACATATTTATCCCACTTTTCTTTACAGGGAAATTAAAATATAAACACAACACACAGAAGTAAAATTTATGAGCAGATGGTCTACTAGGCAGGATTTTTTTTTCCTTCTCTTTTCACCATGCTGTATTATAGCCCATCCAAGTGGACTTTTATTTAAACACTGGAAAAATATAAATATTTTATTTTCCAACTAAAACAATTTGTTTATGCAAAAACACAACACTTAAAAAGTCCCCAAGATGAAACCAGAGAGGGAGACAAACCATGAGACTCTTAATCTCAGGAAACAAACTGAGGGTTGCTGGAGGGGAGGAGAGTGGGAGGAATGGGGTGTTGGGTGATGGACGCTGGGGAGGGTATGTGTTATGGTGATAAAATAAAATAAAATAAATTTTAAAAAATCATAACATATATTCGTTTTGGGTTTATTTTATTAAGTGCAATGGATCAGGAATAATCAAAATATCTCTGAGTTTATCTTTGGAAGCAACTTTTAACTTGGAAGAACAGAATGAAATTGGTAGATAATTGCTGAGAAAAAAATACACAAGTTTCATTTATGACTTAATAGTGAAAAATAAGCATTCACTTTTGATAAATTAGTTTCTGATTGTTGATAAAGAAGTTTTGTGATTACAGTGTTTCAAATATTAACCACATGACTAATATCAAATGAAACTCTTATATATTCAACCACTTGGTTGTAAAAGATAAAACTATTTTGTGTATATGCTTTTCAAAAACAATATTGTGTTAGCTACTATTTCTAGGAACCAAGAACACCAAATATATTTTAGAAAAATATTAAAGTTTTTAATAATTAAGGTAAAATCTTAAGTAACTAATTGGGCTTTTACTCTTTTATAGGACTTTATCTTTGCATATATCTCAAAACTATTTATACAAAAATAACAATGAGTATAACTCCTCATTAATTTAAAAGAGAGAAAATGAATAAATCATGCCTTTAACATTTAAAAATAAGAATATGAAAACAGAATACCATTAGTTAAAAGCAACCCATGAATTTTCATGCAATCTATGTATTTTACAGAGTAATATATATGTGCAGGTTTGAAAACAAATAATTGTACATAATTTTAGAAATTGACCCATAGGTAAGCATATATTTCAACTTATTTACATATATACATTCATATATATGAAAATTGATATTAACATCATTATTTTTATGGAAATTTGCTTTGAAATATATATAATTTATATATTTATATATTTAGTAGATGTGGGTATATGCATATGCATTTGCATATCTACATGCATATACACAAATGTAGATCATGTTTGTGAGGGAAATTACTTTAAATTAGATATAATCAGCTGCAAGCTAGTAAATAATAGTGAATAACAAAATGATCTTAGGAAAGGAAGCAAAACAATTTGTAGCATTTGTCAGTTATCAAGCCAATCACTGCTGCTGATCTCAAGCTACCAGTATGATGTCAACTGACTCACAAGATTTATGAAATTTTTCTTTTTTTTTTAAAGATTTTATTTAGTTAGTTGACAGAAAGACAGAGTGATAGAGGGAATACAAACAGGGGGAGTGGGAGAGGGTGAAACAGGCTTCCTGCCCGATGCAGTGCTCTATCCCAGGACTCCAGGACCATGACCTGAGCCCATGGCAGATGCCCAATGACTAAGCCACCCTAGATGCCCCAGGATTTGTGAACTTGAAACAGTCAGTTTTTGCAAAGCAGTAAGGGCCAGTTCCAAGACACCACCCAATGTAGTACAGTAAGAATGAATAAAGGACTTTAGCTATTACTCATCAACTTTTTAAAAAATATTCATAATTAATATTGGCACATACCAATAATAGTACCAAGCAAAACAAACACTTTCATACAACACAAAATGTGAATAGTTCTCACAATATAAAAGTCTTGTTTTGATGCCAGGTTGCTTTGTTACTTTTAATCTATGTGTTCCTCTTCTAAAATTGCCAATTTTCCATGTTTTCTCATCTATTTTGTTTTCATTTCCACTTTCTCCTGTGTTTTATTCTGTTTCCCCATTTTATTTATTTTTTTTAAAATATTTATTTACTTATTTTAGACAGAGAGAGAGACAGCATAATCAGGAGGAGGGACAGTGCAAGCAGATGACAAGGAGACTCCCCACTGAATGTGGAGCCTGATGTGGGGCTCAATCTCGGGACTTTGAGAACATGACCTGAGCTGAAAACAGGAGTTGGACACTCAACCGACTGAGCCACCTATTTCTCCATTTTAAAAATAAAACAACTTGGAAGAAAAACAATCTGACAATTCAACTCTGCTAAAATACAAAGCAAAAACAAAAACAAAATAACAACAAAAAAAAACCAACAAAACTTAATTTTAACAATGTTTCTCTTAGTGGCCTCATGGAAACCATTTCCTAAAATACTGAAATTAGTTTTACATGATATAAAATCAGTATTTTCTTATTTTTTATTTTTTAAAATTTCCATATTAATTATTAGAACTTTAGCCAAATCAGGTTTTTACCATATATTTTTTCTTATACCTGACCCATTCTACAGTTTGTCTGTCATAAAATTTAGCATAAATATCTTATATCTTTTGTTTTGAAATTTCCCATTCATCTAATTACTATGCTCCAAAATGACCATGATTTCTGGGCCCTATGTTAATAAATAAACTGAAAACTATGTCCTTAAACAATCATATATGATGCTTCATGTTCATTAATATTGACCACCTTACATTTAGATAGCAGAAGACAGAAGATAAATAAAATGTTAATTAAATTATTTACTGCATTTTTTTTCTTTTCTTCAATCCTTCAATGTATTTGATTCCTGCAATGGGGTGAAATTCTTCTTTCCATATCTTAATAGTAATTACTATGGCTCTTGATTATTCACAAAATGGTTTTTGTCACAGAATTCTGCTTATACAGACAGTCCCTGACTTATAGTGGTTTGGCTTAATATTTTTTGACTTTATGATGGTGCAAAAGCCATACAGATTCAGTAGAAACAAAACTCCGAGTTTTGAATTGTGATCTTTTCCTA